>JAUMHE010000330.1:2186973-2211156 GCA_032359235.1 Enteromius mattozi | reverse complement strand
GGCGGGAGCGGGACTGAAAAATCCGTCCCGCGCAGGTCTCTACTCTGAATAAACTCAGAGCGCAAGCAGAAAGCACATGGAAACATGAGGAAACAATTCATATTCTGAAATATGTGTGCTTTGAGATCCAAAGCCAGTTTCACATGGACAGATGAAATATTGATTTAAGTAGCTGAAACCCCAGAGCTGCAATAGTTCTGCTTAAAACATCACATCATTCAGTTTACCCAGTTCAAACTCTAACAAACAGACCTTTTTGTAAAGACATGGCCACAGTTTCCTGAGAGGATTTAAGTTATTTATTTATTTTGTTTTATGAAATTTGCTTTATTAAAGAAATAACCAGTGGTACGGACTGCGTGTGTTTGTGTTCAGTCCAGGCCAGCAGATTTCATATGAAACCTGACTGCAAACTACAAGACAATGTACTATTATAGATGGCATCAGTGCCATCACTCGTCTAAAGCAGGAATAAAACATATAGCAGAATACTTAAAGCTCTAACTCATCTATCATGCATTGAAATTACAGTCAAGTCAGCGGCAGGTCACATGAGACTGGGATTCTGTATCATTGTGGTAGAAATTTATGTCTACCGCAGGATCAAACTACTATGACACTAATCCTGTCTCCATCCCAATGTAACTCTGGATATTCTATACGCATGATGAGATCAAAGACCTGCAGAGACGTTTCATTGATTGTGTGGAGGTGTTTGTGTATGTGTGTGATACTGCACAAGGTTGTTTCCTTACATTATTTGATCAGTCATCAGACAGCATCATAGAAAATCTAATTAAAATCTGGATTTATAACAGGTTTAGATTAAAAGCAATATGCCTGGTCAAGCAATTAAAATGAGACATTTTAGTATTTTTAAACACATCATTTTCCAAATAGGCAATAATATGTAGTACACTCCAGTCACTTTTAGATTTAATCACATAATGCAAGATATATATCTTATGGCATAAAGCTGACTCTTCTTTGTGGAAATGCTCCCAGAATCTGCACGACTGAGCAAGCAGTTTTTTTTTAAAACAAAATGCATTATTGCATTATTTCAGTCTTTGGTCGTTCTAATTCTATTTACCAAACCTGCAAGCATGGCAGCATCGCACTGCTCATCACTTTAGCCCATGTTTGCAGGTAAGCATTTGAGGGCATTTGATTTACTGCGACCATTAACGGTGTGTTTTGAAAGGCAGGAGACTGTAGCTGTAAACCGTGAAGAAAGATGGACAGCAAACATGGTTTTCCAAGTGATTTTCTCACCCCTGTGACTCTTCCCTCTGTGCTGTTAAAAGCGTGCAGCTCAAATGTGAAGAAATAACCAAGAGAAAGATTGGAAGGGTCGTATTTGCACAAAGCTGGCCTTTGATATCTCACTACTATTGACCCGCAGGTTGCAGCAACTTGATAATTCACTTTCAAAAAAATCTTTAAAAATACTTTTTATCATGAGTTTTTTTCTTGCTTAAAATAAATGCAAACTCAGCCCTTTGTGGTTTAACAAAAAAATTACCTTCAACGTCCCAACAACAAAAGACATCTCCAAAAGACTACATGAATACAATTACATTGGCTTCATTTTTTCTCTTCTAGATAAAAGCTTGTTCCTTATTATAATGCACTTAAACATATAATATGTTACAAGCAGTTTCTTTTGAATGAGCTGAGAGGCCTGACTTGTGCGCTGTGCTCTGATGTAAAGTGCTAACAGAGTTTGAATCTTGGTGGATCCTGTCTAAATGAAGGCAAAATGCTACAAGTATAGCATTCTTGCATTTTTACGTAAGTGTTAAAACATTACGACTTGAGCAACTCAAAACTGGAGCTAAAACTAGGAAATGTTGGCCTCAAAACTAGGGAAAGAAGCAAGCTTTGAAGTTACACATGTTAATCATCCACTTAGATTCAAGTAGAGCGATTAAATGTGCCTGTCGAGTCCCGCAAGGTTTTAATCAAGCCTTTCTTCCTGTTTTTTCACACTTTGCATCCTTAACACCTTACATACATCAGCTTCACATGTGTCTAAAGTGGGTCAGGCTTCGTTTCCCAGGTCACCACCATGATGGCGACACATCAATGCATTTATCATTGTGTTCATTATTCCCACAACAGCATCAAGGCCACAAATAATTTCTCAGAAAACCTTTCGAAGAAAAATGTTTTGTGCTAATGAATTTCATGCCTGTGAAGTTCTTCACCATCTATATTCCTCAAGTTAAGTGCTTCAGTCATTCATTTGTGTAAAATGTGCGTTTGTGCATGTCAATCTGATTGAATTGTCTTGTCTTATTTTTAGAATCCTATGATTCTTCTATTTTCCCCATGTTTTGCATTATTGCTCTGGTTTAATGCTGTGCTTACCAAAGATAAAAAAAAATATTCAGAATTTAAAGAAATAGAGCACCCAAAAATAAAAATCTGCTTAAAATTGATTTATAGGCAATCCAAGATGTAGAAATTTAGCCTTACGTCACTTGCTCACTAATGGATCATAATGAGAGTCCAAAAAGCTAATAAAAAAATAATCACGATAATCCACAAGTACATCTAATAAAGTAAAAACCAGCATGTTTGCCATCTTTAAGGTGTTCTGACTTTAAACCATCACTTCCAGCCAAATTGTTAATCCATAATCTACATCAACTTTACCTTTAGGGCTGTAACAGCTTTACATTGGAGGCATACCCTCAAAGGGTATTTAAAAATACAAAGGTACTGTAACGTGGCTGGCGATCGCTTTTCTTCAGACACGGAGACAGAAGTTCTCTATAAAGAGCATTTAATGAAACACGGTGGAAGCTGAGCAAAGGTACAAGACATGGGGCATGGTTTAAATACAAAGACTAATCAAGACAAAACACAAGACACCTGGTAAGCACGGCTGGCAGAGGATGAAACACTGATGACAGGGGCGGGGTTACAGATGAGGCAGAACACGAGGGAATGGAATGTAAACAAACACAAGAAGCACATGGACATGTTGAAAACATAAACACAAGACACATGGCGGCGTGACAGGTACAAAGGAGTACAGGCCCAGTGACATTGTTATTAAAGGTACAATTTTTCCACTTTTTTTCTGACATAACAACACTTCGTCCAGTGAAAAAGTTGTCCTTTCACATTAACATCCACCAAAATATTTGGTTTTGCTTGTAAATTGTGCTCGATCTGTGCATATTTCTCTCTTGATTAAAACATTTTTGGGGAACTATTCCAAAAGTCAAAAACTAAAGAAAGGGAATATTGGACTGGACTGGTCTTGTCAGGTTAACCAACATAATGTCTCGGCAGTTCGTAACAATTTTTAAGTTTTGGTTACTTATGCCACAGTGATGGTTATGGTTAGGGGTGAGCTTTTATAATTTAAGAAGTTTTGTGAATTTGCATCATATGCATTCATATGAAAACGCCCCATCATAAAATAGTTGTTTTCCTATGAGATCAGGTTGGGTTAACAGGATCAGATAGATTTAACTATTGTTATTTTGCCAGACCACCTAAAAAAAAAGAGTCAAAACAGCATTGAAAATTACTATTCATGTCAGGCCACTGATGTTTACCGTTCAAACCCCATGGAGAGGAGTAGATTAGTTCCATCACATACTTGAGAGGTTTTGAAGGAGTATTTTCTGAAAGGCTAACACTCTCCGATCTATCGGTGAAGCCTGGCTCACTAAGTCCTGCACCTCAGGAGGATTGCCTTTGAAAAGCTAAAGTAGGAATATCTATTTAGGGCACATAAAACCACTGATCCATTTTTACTCTTTCTCGTTCTCTCCTGTTGGTCATAAAAAAACCTTTTCCCACTCCACACTCTTACTATTAAACTGTTTACTCTCGTGTTAAGGGAGTTGCTGCATAATTCATTGAGCAGATATTAGTCTCATTGATTACATTCCAGTCGCGCATTTTTAGACATGTATGGAGCGGCTTTAACCGCACCAGAGTGTGTTCAACAGATGACTGTGCCATTTCCTCGAAACAGCACCCACTTTTGCTTCAACCTCCATCTTGGCTCTATAAAGTGACCTTAAGTAAGTATCAACCTTTCCTGACACTAACATGACATCGCTCAATAGAGGTTTTTTTCTACAAACGAAGGCTGAATTCTGAAAGCAGACCTGCCCAAAGCTTTTCAAAGCCGTCACATTCTCCAAGGCGCCATGAGCTGCCTGACAGGTTATCAAAATGTGTCTAAGATGATTTAATCCTTCCCTCACAAGCTTGTCGAAATACCAGAAGAATATGTCGGTCTGCATATTATGATGTTCTAAACTGTTAAGAACTTTTTTTTTTCTCAAACACCTTTTTAACCTCTATTAAATTTAAGGGAATCTCTGCCAATCAGTCACTGATGAGCAGCCAATTAATTAAAATACTACTCAATTATGAATCTACGGGTGGCCAGATGTGGTCCTTCATCCCATGTTGAATGAGGTTGTGAAAATAATTTGATGACATGCTTAAAAAAAATGAAAGTTACAGTCAGGCAGTAAATAGAACATCCTTTTGAGTTATCCAGTACAACTTATTTTTTATGTTTATGCACTTCATCTTTTTTTTTTTTTTCTTATAGTGGTAATGATTTGAGCAACTTTTGTAATGTACAGCATTTGTAAACCTTAAAATATATTTTTCATTTGTTCTTTAGGCAAAACTATATGTTCAGGTGTCATTCAGTGGGAATATGCTGGCACTTATCCTGCAACTGCTTTATTTATGATTCTTTATGATTCATTGTGTGATAATAATGCATTCTGTTACTATGACTACAATTTATTAACTAATACAATTAATTTCACAATGTGTTGCTTTTTAAATTCATCTTCCAGTATTTATATAATTACCTAATTATACTCTGTTTGATACTGAACTGCAGTAATTTGCAGTGCTAAAATAATATTTAAGTTAAACCATTTATAAAAATTGAAACTCTGAAGGTGTTTTATGATACATACATTTTTCAAACATTGATCTGTAAGACTCATAATACAGAATTGACTCTACGTTTGCCAAAAATGTAGAAGTAATATCTTAAATTATATATGTCTTTATAGAGATATCATTTATTTTACATATAATGTTTGCTATGTTTGCAGCCAGACATTAATTTTTAAGTTTGGATAGAGATAACTCTTTATACTGTTTATTTGTTTTGTTTTTTAATAATCTGCTGTTTTAAGGCTTTCAAACTGAATGTCTAAATGAATTTACTTAGCAATTTATCCAAATGAGTAAAGTATTTTCTAGGGAATAAAAAAATCCTAAATTGTGTATCCAGCACACTTAGGCATCTGTAGTCTCATATTTACTGTTAAAAAGAGGGGGGGAAATCAGATGAATAACTATGATGAATAAACCTAAAGAACAAGTATTTCAAAAAAGCAGTATAATTGTGGACTCAGTGTGAAGCTATCATTTCAAACAGACTTGCAGATCTTTGAAAGCACAACTATATCTCATCCTATTGAATCTTTTTGATGGAAATCTTAGACAGGACACACTGATCCCTCGTCATGTCTCTGTGACATTTACTCATTTAAAGGCAAACTGCACTCCGCCATCCAGCATTGCTCGCCAGTTTGGCAAACAACTTATGCGTCACACAACATGACTAATGAATCACTAACAAACTTGATTCTGTGGGCAGATCTTTTCACATTTAAAGACATAATTGAGTTGGTGATGGTAGTAATTATAGGGCTGGGACTTGTTTGACAACTGCGTATTCAGGCCTAAAACATTAAGACTCTGATTTTGTGCTGTTAAAAATAAGAGATTGAGGACTCACTGCCTACATGCTTTATTATGCTCATGTCATGAGTTTAACTTCAAATTGATGAGCCCAAACTCGGGGGATCGTCCATCAAGTTCTGAGTCCACCAACTCCAGATCATTAAAAGTCATTATTAAAAGAGAGCAAAAAAATAAAAATAAATAGTGAGAGAGAATGGAGGAGAAACAGGCTTATAGAGACAAAAACTGCCTTCTCTGGTAAAGTTCTTATAAAATGCAATAATGGTGAAAGACAGGGACATTAAAACCGATCAAAAAAATATCCCAATATTTGATACTCTTTTTTTAGATATGGACATATTTATATCCAGTACAGCTACAAAGTCGCTGCTTCATTACTGACAAATGATAAAAGACATTAGATTGGATTGTGTGTAAATATCTGTCATTCGCTTTTTGTTTTCTGTCTCATATCCTGTCACTATTTCTGTGTAAGTAACCACAGCAAACAACTAAGCTGTCCAATGAATCAAAATGAATCACAAACCTTTATGCAACCCCTTTTGGCCAATTAGATCAAAAGAGTGCCTGATCTGCAAATCTGCCATTGCTAATTTAGATTGTAAATCGTTAATAGAAAAACCCACATGAAATGATTGCTGAAATGTTACAGGGGAAATAATTGTCAGGTCTGCATATGGTAATCTCCACCATGAGACAAGGATTTGTCAGTCATTGTTTTACTGGGGAACGCTGGTATTTTTCAGTGAATGTTTCTGCAGGTTGCATCACCGGTAGGTAGTGACAAGTGACAAGTCTTTATGAGTGAGTCACTACACCATTCATTTATTGATTGATTCATTAAAGAAACACTGATTTACTCAAGTACTGAAACAAGGTGATTCAAATCAGATTTGTATATTGAATTACTCATTCAGGAGAGAAATCTTGCTACTGTGTTGCTTTGAGCCAACTATGCATACTTCCCTTATGACCTTACTGTATGTAGCTCCGCACCTTTTCATTACTGTGCTTTTGTCTTCCACAGCATAAAGGTAAGATCGTACAGATTTTCTCGCTTTAAAATCTTTCTAGTCTATTAATATTTGTTATGAAATCTACTTCAAACATTACAATGCTCATGATAATTTTCATTGATGCTACAAAAGTTGGCCTATACTGTGTATTTACATTTAAATGAATCATTTGATACAGTGCACTTATTAAATACATGTTTTTACATTGTACCTATATTTGTAAAGACTCCTATGTTGCTCCATCTTTAATTAATTTTTGTAATTACATTTATAATTACAAAAATTATAATGTTGACCTTAACCCACTCTTAAACTTACCCATACCACCAAACCTTTCAAACATTGTACTTATTTTTGACGTACAGTAAGTACATTGTAGTTAAGGCCACCTTATATAAAGTGTGACCCAATAAGTAAATCACCAGCTAATTACTCTTCAACAGTAATGCTATAGGGCTTACAAAAACAGATGCTTAAAGATGGCTCCACACTTGTTTTTATGATGCATAAAGTCTAGTATAGAAGAAAAAATGTATGTAGTGGTATGTATGAATTCACCGTATTTATAAGACAGAATGACCTACTAGATCAGAGTTTCTAAAGTGTGCATTGAATCAATCCATCAACAGACAAAGTAACTTGCAATATTGCTTCTAAAATGCTAATTGCTTTTTTAATTGCTTTGATAGATACTGTTTTATTTTCATAAAAGCAATATCACACTTGCAGTTGATTGAATAATGACACTCTTGCTCCTTTGAACATTTTGTTATGATTTACTCACCCTCATCATGTCTTTCCTTAACCCTCTTAACATCTTTTGGGAGCCACTTAAAGAGAGTCCTGCGGGAACAACAGGAGGAGAAATAAATGATGACAGAATTTAAATTTTGGGGTAAACTGAGCAAATAAAATCAATATTTGGTAACCATAAATTCAGTTTCAATTTAAATGTATTAAACTGGACTGTTTACATAAAGTAACAATATAAATGTTACAATGATGTATAATGATGTCAAACTGTAATTATTGCAGATGGACAAGACAAAAAAGAACGCAATAGTAAATACTGTACAACATCAGACCATTACTCTCACAGTAGACCTTTGTGTGAGAGGGGATTTGAGATATGAGAACCAGGAAAAGCTTTCATATATCAGAGGAAATGTTTCTCTGAGGCGGGGACAGCATGCTGAGGACTACCGAACTAAACCATTCTTCATAGCTCACCAATATCTCTGTCAAATATCAGACTTTCCTTTCCACAGCCCTATTCTGTCTTGACTGAAACACATCCACTAAGCCTTTGGTGTATGTTAGTGCTATTGTTTAGCACTATATTATAGTATTGTCACTGCTTAAGGTTAAATAGATTAAATTTCACATTACAAGATAGTATTCACTGATAGTGAACCATTTTGTAACTTACTAGGTAGGAGAACCTGCACTGGTTTTATTATCTCAATAAAATTGAAGCTGCATTACAAACCTTTGCCTTCTCTATCGCCCTCTGTGGTTGAAAAAATACAGCAACGAGCAGTTTTGCTCAATAATAAAATTGTTCATTTCCATCCAAAACTTTCACAGTGCACATTTAATAAACCATTTTGACAGTATCATCCTTCACTGAAACAAGGAGTTCACTTAAGTTAAGTTGCAGAACTGGACATCATATTTTGCCTCCAGTCAAAATCTCTAAAAGTGTGCCAAGGAGGACATTTGGACTTTCAAAATTTGATCTGTCTTTTCAGATGATGAGTGACAGGCAGGAAGTGAACTAACTCGCATCCCAGGCTGTCACAGAGAAAGAGTTTTCTTTTAATATGCAGCTACAGGGCTGATTGTTAGACTAAACTATGATATAGGAAAATTTAACAGAGGACCAACTTGCTGACAGCATCTTTTTTTTTTTTTTTTCTGACTGATTTAGTCCATCTCTGCCATTCGTCACTGCTGTGTTGAATCTCTCTCACTCTGGCTATGGCTGCATGGTCCCTTGCGTTGTCCTTTGTGGACCTTTTCCAAAGGTTGTGCAGTGGCACGCATAATGACCTCCTTTGGGATTTGGGAGTGTGTCCATAATGTCTATCTGTTGGCCTTTAATAGGGACCCACCTTCTCATGTGTAACAGAAAAAACACTTGACTTGTGCAGAGTGCTGCCTTGCCTGTGTAAAATCCCAGTCATGCCACCACAGCAGCTGGAGGATTCAGATGAAGAGAGATCATTATGTGCAATCTTGTTCCATTAGAGCCTTCTTCAAAATGGATGGCTAGCAGAGACAGTTTCTGACATCCCTGCTGTCAAAACCAGAGCTGGAACACAAAGCAAGGGTTCTCAGAACTCATGAAGCAATGCTGTACAATACCTACAGTACAAAAAATGGATGCTTGTTGAACATAAAAAAAAAAGAATCAAAGGCAGCAGTTTGGATGTTTTTTTTTTTCTCTCTCCTTTCCTGTTGAATTGATTTATTATTGCTTTAAGAAAATATTTTGGCTGAATTCAAATTTGCAAGATGCAATTAAAATCCAGTATCATTATAATAACTGTCCATTTAGATTAAGTAACCAAGCTTTGTAAGCATATAATGAATTTTTTAACATATTTTAATGATTTTACCTAAATATTAAATAGTATGCAAATCATATCAAGTAGTTTATAAGAAATGAACATGGGCACAGTGTTTGTCTTAAAGTGCTAATAAATTTTGTGGTGACACTTTATTTTAAAGCCTAATTCTCGCTATTAACAAGCCATTAACTTCGTAAAAACTCATAATTTGCTGCTTATTAATAGATATTTAAATAGTTGTAAAGTTTAGCTATTGGGTAGAATTAGGGATATAAATATGGTCATGCAGAATATGTGCTTTATAAGTAACACACAGCTGATATGTTATTAATAGGCATGTTAATAAGCAACTAGTTAATAGTGAGAATTTGTCCTTGTACTAAATTGTTTTGTCTCAAACACTATTGGAGATAATTTAAAAACTTCTTTCATCCATAAAATAAAAGTCATCTGGGTTCAATGTTGACACCAATGACTTTCATTTTATAAGAACGAAGAGTATTTCAAAATATCTTCTTTTGTGTCCTGCAGAAAAAAAGTGTTTTGAAATGACATGAGGATGAGTAAATGGTGATAAAATTGTAGTTTGGTGAACTACTCCTTTACACTATTGACAGCTTTACATGAATATGCATCATCGAACACTCACTGGGCAAAAATGGAAGAAAATAGTGGAAAATGAAACACACACACACAATACCTGATCCACTAAACAACAAGGGTTACACTCAACTAAGTGCTCTTTTTAACAAGACCATCAAAAAAAAAAAAAAAGAAAAACACATGCAAGTCAACACATCACAAGTCAAAAAGATACTAAAACATGACAAAAACAACAGTGTAAACATTAAAACAGTGCAACCACATAAATTATTCATGACATAGTGCATGCTGGGGAAAGGGCAATTGGGACTCAACCACAAAACATTTATTCTTTTTGTGTGTGTGTGTGTGTGTCAGGCCTATTTAAAAAAAAAAAAAAAGAAGAAGAACTGCATCGATCCAACTAACTTACTAAGTTAACTTAAGTTTAGAAGGAAAGGTGCATAGAATGACCTGAAAGCTAGAACTTCAGAATATGTGATCTATGAATGTTTTCTTGACAGTGTAACATAAGAAATGGGATTCTCAGTGGCATCAACAGATTTGTATATTTAACTTCATTCAGCTTCTGTTGTGCCTCTGGCCTGACAGATTTTTCTTATTGCCAAACTCAGAGCATGCATGCAGAAAGAAAAAAATGCTAAGGTCTTGGGAAGAAAAAAGCCAACTCAACTTTTTTATCCTGGAGCGACGTATAATGATCTGAGAGCTTGCTTAAAATGCAAATGTGAGGTTGGTCTTAAGTTTTCAAAGGTCAGAAATGAATGAGGTGCTTTTATAAAACTCACTGTGACTCACTGTGCCTTGGGAGCACATACCTGATCATTAATTCAAGCTCACATGGAGTCATTACAGTCACTCCTGATGAAATCCAGGGTCCTCTTACTGATCTCTGTGCACTTCTCCCTTGATTAAAAACAAATCTAACAAAGTCATTGGAATCTATTACAATCATGTCTGCCTGTCAACTATTTGGCATCCCCCACTGACGTCTTCTCAGATTGGTATATTTTCAATTATGCTAATACAATCGTCTCGTTTGGATAACATTATTACAGCACTGTGACATTACACTACACTGTCACCTTATCATATTTGCGATTACATCTTAATTTCTTTACGAAATTAAAGAGGACAGTAGCTAAATTACCTTTTCAAACATTAACGCACATAATCAGTTCTCTGGTTATTATTAATAACAATAATTATATTTTTAAAAAGAAAAAGAAACATCATAAGACTTTAAACATGTTAAAATGATAAGTAGCGGCAAGAATAAGAGGACAGAAGACACTTTGAAGAAATGCAGAGCACATGCCCTGAAATGAGCGCGATGAGGTCAGGTCATTGTCAGGAATATAAAATCATCTCTCTCATATGCAATAAGGCTCTATAATTGGAATTTCATCCACTTTTCTACTCTAACAAGTGAACAAAGCATTTCGGAAATGTAACAGTCAGATATAGCAAACTATGATCCTTTAAACTTTAATGAGCTATAATGAGCTCAAACTCATGAGCTTGGTGCTGGCTGAAATACGGTAAAACATAAATCCCAGTGTTTTGATACTGGAATTTTGAAATTCTTTCTTCACAAACATGATAGGCACTATCTTTGATTCAGTTCACTGCTTGCATGTTTTCTGCCTCATGCCATTTACAGAGTGAAAAGTAAGATCTTAGCCCTGTTGTTTTATGTTCTCTGCCTAATTCATTTAGCAGATGTGGTAACTCGAGGAATAAATGAACCCATTTCAAACTCTAGGTCCACATTCCTTCTAAGGATTTCACTACATGTTTCCTAGTAATTGCTGTCAGGAACTATCCACTAGTTTGACCATGTACTTTGTTATTATATACCGCTATGTTTTCATAATCTTTCCATTCTCACAGGCTACATGCAAAAGCATGCTTTGTGATGCAACTGGTGTAGTCCAATTTAAACAAATTAATTTTATGAGTGGTTTGTTTTTGTGGGACAAAAATGTACCAACTGGATCGCATTCGAAAAAAGGACTGCTTAACATAAAAATTTGCACGATTAAAAGATAAAAAGATGTCTCGGTCAGGAATAAGCATTTGGTCTAAAAAAAAATGTGTTTGATATTGTAGAAATTCATACACACCAAAATGAAAAAGATAAAATAGTTTTCGTCATGAGAGCGTCACAAATTACAGCGTAACATGAGTAAACAAGCATTTTTAATGAACAAAAAAAACCTACAGTGTGACCACTGTAGCAAGATTCCTAAATACAACAACTCTTAAAAGTGCTGCTCATCAAAAAAAACAAAAAACACAATTACCAATTTTTAAACACTACACATACAGTATGTCCAGAAATATACTCAAATTCATCCGACTGAGTTTATATACTCTAAGTGCTAATGGAGAGGATTGCTTTTAGATATAATCGTAGGAGGCAATTTTTTTCCCCATCTACACACCAGTTAAGCTTAATGAGAGATACATGCTCATAATGGAACTAGGAAACACGTTCATGCTGGGTATTCTGGATACATCTTGTCCATAGAGCGAAATTCTCAGAACACTGAATTACACTCTCATCTATATACTCAACAAATATACACCTCAATCCAAAACAATGGCCTTAAGCCCAGGATCTTGCATGCTATGATTAAATGATGAATTACTTCAGAGAACCTATAGAGTCAGGAAATGCATGGTTATCTTCAGAGGCAGTATACATTATTTTTAGTCAGCAGCAACACTTTACATTCCATTATGGCAGAGCAACATTGTGTCTGATACAATCATAAACATGTTGATACAACCACTACCTGCCAGAAGTTAGGAAGGTAATATAAGGAGACAGCACAGTACAAATAAGATGAACCTTGAAAGAGAAAGGGAAACTACTACACAGACTGACAGTCTAATATTGTTGTATTTGATAAATGTAAAGCCATCAAAGTATAAATTGTTTTGAGGTACAGGTATGTGCAGACCAAAGTAGTGTTTATTTTCTGGTGGATTTTTTTTAAATCAATGAACTTACTGCATCCAAAATAGTAGTATATGTAACTAGTGAAATAATATGTAATTTAAAAATAAAAAAAGGGTTTTTAAAACGAATCCCAAGCCGTTTCATGTTCACGTCAACATGAAACATACTGTCCGCCCCCTTGCACTAACCTGGGAAAAATTGATTTTCGAGTTCGTCTGAATGAAAACGCTAATTCATTCTTTGCCACTAGGTCCCGCTTTTGGAACATTAAAAGCTCACAAACACTGCTTTAATGAAATCGACCAATCACCGCAGAATTAGCGTCACGAGGACCAGGGGTTTGGAAAAATGAATCGTTAAACAAATAAGGTAAAAATAAATGCATATTATAATATTATGTGTTTTTTGACCTTGCATGCATGTCAACTCTTTGGAACTCCCCAAACCAAAATATAACCCAAAATCTTAACCCATAATAGGGGCACTTTAAATAAAAGAGATGAAATGCATTTTTTTACTTGCTAAAATGAGTTGATTACGTGAGAAAACATCACCTCAAATGTCAATATCAAAAGCCAATACCATTCAAACCCTAGAATGTATTTGACAGTGATAACATATACCAAATGTTAAAAATGTTATATCCCTGTTATTTGTTTCCTGAATGCTTGATCTTGAGTTCTTCCTTTTCCATTAAAAAGTTTGAAAACTTCATCAAATGTAATTGGTCATCACAAGAGGGTTATTATTCTCTCAATTAAAGTCCAGCACTAATAGTTAAATAGCTCCTTTCACAGAAATGGATTGATTTAATGACTCACCCTTCAAACTCTCAGCCAACTCCGTAATGTTTAGTGGGTGGCAAAGTGACAGCTTTTGTTTTCACTTTCTGCCACCAAATAAAGTGAATCAAACACACTATTACTGGAGATGCTTTCTTCAGTAGGTGGATTTGAGTGATTACATGGAAGTAACATAAAGTAATTATTTTTCATAAAGACCAGCATCATTAAAGCGATCTTCAGCATTACACAATACCATTAGCACCTCATTATTATACTGAAACACTGTCCTTCTTAATTGCTGTTATTCATTTGAATGTTGTTCATATTAGTAATAAGAGGCTTAGATGCCTATTTAGTCCAGCCTTCATATTTTTTCTATTACAGTCAGTTTTCAGCGTATTTATAAGCTCTTCTGGTTAATAGCTATTACCATTTTTAATATAACAGGTTTACAAGCTGCAAACCTGTTATCTATTAATATTTTGGTCTATTAATAATATAGTTATTATCATTGTTTAAAGAAAAACTACAGGTTTATTTCTTTACATTTTGTTTAAAAACTCTAATTCAAGTGCATGCTGTAATTTTTTATGCCCTATTCCAGGGTTTCCAAAATGGGTTTATGAAAATGAAATCATAGGAATGTAAAATAATAAATAATTTTAATAAAAATAAATCAAACTAAAATATACTAAAATATTTATTAAATTACTACAATTCTAAATAAAAATCTCATGAGAATGAAGTATTATTTATTATATTATATTATAAATTATTTTTTCATATAGCCAAAGGTTGAACATTTGTAAAGCTACTGCCACCAAACCAGCTTTAAAGATGATGTGTGCAATTTTTAATTTAATATATTTTAACACCGCTGATTAATATGCAGGCCTATCAAAAGGTGGGAATTTGGGCACTATTTGTTTGACGAATGGTAACAGGTGAAACATTTGGTAAACCTGCTAAAAAACCATTATATTTGCACAAGAATTATGCATAACACATTTAACTCAGTCTAAAAATGAAGTCAAAAATAAATTACAGATAACAGCATGAAGTTGTCAACAATTAAGTTATTTTTATTTTTTTTTTACTTCACTGTGCCATTAGAACCTCCCACTATAATTAAATATGACACACCATGAACAGTAATTGTTTTTATATGGTAGTAGCTTTCACATTCAGACTCCAAAAAAGAGAAAACTTACGAAAGTCTCACTTTTGCATTCTAACCACAAACAGTGGACTGTTGAGATCCTGTCAGCACCCTGCCAGCCCCTGTGTGACAGTCCCCGTCTAAGCTCTCTTTCTGATTCACTTTTTCCCTGCTGATATTTCCATATCAGCCACTATCAGTTAATGAGGCCCAGACTGTGGTTCTGCACCTGTGGAGCACTGCAGAATCAATCTGAAGGACTGCGCAGGGATCTTCAGCACCACGGACAGAGATTCAATCATCAGCCATGAGCGCAATCCACCTGTAGAGATTCCAGGTACAGTTGCTTGTGTTACCTTCATGATTAGCTCACTAGTAGAGCCTCTGATCGAATTTCAGTTCTTTTATAAAACAGGAACTCAGAAGTACGCGTCTAGTAAAGTAGCCCTACACCACTACGCAGCATGTGACATGACCTCCTTTTTCAACCCAGCCAGAAATAACTCGATTACACTCAGACAGGGCTCAAAGTAATTTGCTGGGTAACATTTTACAGGCTTGAGGGTCATTTGTGCTCATACTTAAAACTTTCTGACCGCTCTTATTATAATTTTACCTGTCGGCTGAGCAATGGAGGAGGCGTCCAGACAGCTACTGAACCAAACCGCCTGTGATTGTTTGCATTAATACCAAATAAGGTTACATAAGCATTTCCGAACCTTTACCAGCAGACCAGATCCTTAACCTCTCAACTCTAGGTGTAAATATGTAGGTTAGAGCAGTCCGGATATGGGAGCATCGTTTAGAGAAACAGAGGCAGCCCTGACAGTTTTGTTGAGACAGACGAGAAGGGAAAAGAATTTCAAGCGCTTGCCTTCAATCAGAATTCCTCACCGTGTTTGTCAGAGCACCGCCTGCCATCCGTGGGTCTCATCCTCCATATTAGCCTGCCTGTCATGGCAATCACTCCACTGTTTGGTCATTTCTCTCCATCACTATCTCATTATGAGCCGTCAGTGTTTATGTGGTCCTGACGGCCTTGGCAGGTAATGAAAGAATGCCGAGATGCATTTGGTCTCTGTCTCGCCCCACTCAGAGCGACTGGGCTTTTCTAATGAGGGATTGAGTGGGCGTAATGAGACAAGCCTGGTGTTCCATCGACATGACCTGCCTCTCCTCAGCTCACCATAATTTGAAAAAGTTCCCTATTTCTGTTTGCCCGCATCACCTGTACGCTGTGGGCAAGAGACACTTGGGTATGCCTCAGGGAACGCCGCACTGCAACCTCTGTGCAACCTATTAAACTGCCTGAACCAACATGCTATCTTGTTAAAAATGAATTTCAGCCTACTTTCCTTCTGATTTCCTCATCTAATTAGAAGCAAATTACAGAAATGCAGGATGCAGTCATGCTGATGATGATGCATACCTGCACACAACCTAAAAATAGAAGTGGAGTTCACTTCCTGCTTCAATGTAAATTAGGCCATGCTAATTAGCAGCAACAATATTCAATGCGTCCCGCCGAGCTGGAAAACATAAGGTATTGTTCATAGTTCATTAGCATTTCAGAGACATTGAAAAATAAGGCGTAAATGAACTTTACTGGATACCGTCAGGTTTTCACTAGTGTGATGATAACTGTTGGATCTCTCGCCCTCTGTGATAATAAATCCCAAATATGGATTTCATGTGCAGCCATGTGACCGGAAAACAACAGCAACAAAAAAAAAAATTATAATTGATTGTTCCTACCACCCATCGGCTGATATCCCAGCGGAACTCAAATGTAATTTTGTGGGCGAAGACCAAGCTGCAATTTCTCCCATGTGTCTGAGTCTGTTGAGATGTATTCCCTTGAGAGTGGATCCTCCTCACTTCAGTGCTATGGCATTATTCCCTTATCTGCAGTTCTTCCTCCCGTTTCTAGACCGCAGTGCACTCCATCAATTTCCCCTGACAGGAAGAAAGAACAGGAACAATGGGAGCAGGCTTTCAGAATTATTGGAAGTCAGTCTCATTTTCATTTTCATTCTGATCGGCCCAACAATAGCCATTAAAATACTGTCTTGCTCTGGTCACATCCCCAATGCATTCAGCCGTCATGTGATGGACGTTTGATGACTGCCATGGGACGAGTTAAGTTTTTAATCCCGGATGTGCTCGTGTCAGATCATATAATGTGTCAAATTTTGAACATGTTATTTTAAATGGGAAACATTTGATCATTATGAAACAACCATAACTGAGTTACTTTTAAATTTGCATTAATTATACTTGGGCTCTCACACAGTGCTACTCATGAATCTAAGTGGGTCTCACTCACTAATAAATGACATTTAAGTGCAGAGAGAAATTTCAGCTGCAATTCAAACACATTTGGCTTTTGTCCACATTCCATTACTATAATTTATATATTCATATTCTTGTGAATATGTTTATATTTATTATTGTAAAAAAAAAATTCTCTATTGTGCATTCCAATTAATCTCAAACTGCTTTTTTAATTAGGTATACATATACATATATATATACTTATACAATAAAGCACAATAAAAAAATGCTACCATAATAAATAAATCAAAATTAGTTACAGTGTATATATATATATATATATATACATATATACATATGTGTGTGTGTGTGCATTATCAAGCATAATGCACGATTATTGATACTCTGAAGAGATGCAAAATCCTTTTTTTTTTTATATATATATATATATATTTTAAAATACAAAAAAACCTTCTCCCACCTTTATTTCTCACTTCACTATTCTATCTAAACAAATAGGTTTTCAACCTGTGTATGCATGGCTAATGAATACGGCCGAGTGTGAGCTAGGCTGAGCTTTCATAGCTTTCCCAAACAAAGTATACAATTCTACAAAAATGTCTTTATCTTGTAAGAAGTCTCCCATGCAGCTAAACTCCAGGCTGAGATGACTAAGACAAAGACACAGGCAGAGCTCCACCGCTCAAGGGAGCTCCAGCGAGCCTGATTAGTGCATTCACAGAGCGAGTTGAGAAATCGATTGCTGACCCCGGCTCCCTGAGATGCACACCATCACTCAGAGGCCAAGCGCCCCACCACCCCCCAACAAACACACACTTTCAAAGAAGCCCCATGAGCAGCAGCGCTTTGTGCTCCCTCACAATGTGTAGGAATCATGGGAGAGAAGAAAAGACTCCATGCCCAAAGAGAAGCGTGCCTACATTTGTCTCACAAAAAACACATCTATGTATTTCTGTAGTTTATTATAGGAACGCATCACCACAGGGGTTGACAACATAAACACGAGAGTACTCTTTGTGAGAAGCCGATAGGGAATATGACAAGCGCAGTTGATTTTATGGGGTTGTTTTGTGTGTGTTAAAACTTTCTAACTAAAACTACAGCTAAAAAAAAAAAAAGTTAAAAACAAAATCTGCTTTTGGGGCCAGAATAAACTTTTAAATAACATATTAGGGATCTACAAACTATT
This sequence comes from Enteromius mattozi, assembly GCA_032359235.1. Taxonomy (NCBI): domain Eukaryota; kingdom Metazoa; phylum Chordata; class Actinopteri; order Cypriniformes; family Cyprinidae; genus Enteromius; species Enteromius mattozi. The sequence goes on along the minus strand of JAUMHE010000330.1, from coordinate 2,192,796 downwards.
CTATCGATTTGTGGCAAGCAACCAGACCAGGTATTGGGTAAAAGTAAAACCATTACCATTACATAACCATCGCAAAAAATATGCTCACATCTCTTTTTTTTTTTCTTTTCCCAAGCCTCGTTTAAAAAGATTAAGCACAAATATTGAAATATTCTTCATTTATCTTGAAAACTGATTTGAACTAATCAATATCTTCCACCTCCTGCAGGTATAGTGTTTCCACACCTTTAATCAATACTTTTTATATATCCAAAAGAACGAATCAACTAAATCAAGTGCAAGAACTAGTCCTACGAAGATATGGATTTAAAAAAAAAAAAAGGTAATAAGTTTATTTGGTTATAAATTAGAGACAATTTGAGGTATTGGATTAAGAAACTGAGGAAATAAATGCATTTTGTGTACTGTAAAGAGTTTTCTATGAGCTTCAGAGAAACTCTGTAAATGAGTTGTACAACATGGCATGATACAGAAAAATGTTGCCTTAAAGACAAATACTGATGAAAAATGGTTTCAAAAGCTTACAGTTTTTTTCAGCTTCCATTTGTTGTCATTGTTCAAAGTGAGTTTTGTTCATTTACACACTCAACAATGTGCAGTTGAAGTCTTTTGTTTATGAATGCCACACTTGCATAACCATTATTCATTGTGAGACTGTCATGGGCAAGATGGTATTTAAAGCTAATTTGCATATTCATAAATCAAAAATATCATGCATGGAAACCAAGCTGTCTCTTCTCTTCTTTTCTTTTTGTTGAAGATTCACAGAAGAAGTTGCAGTCAAAATGCTCTGAGAGGGTCAGTGATGTTGATGATAATGAAACAGCACAAAGATTACCTGTGTCTGCTTTAGAAAATGCCTGGAAAACTGAATCTTATCCAGTCAAATTGTATTACTGAAGCACTACTTCACCGCTCATTCATATTCATCAAATGGGCATTGTACATCTGAATAATAGCACTGATTTGTACATGCAAAGAATGCTCGCCTATATTGAGGTAAAGAAATGTGTGAAATGATGTTTTTCCACACTTAAGTAACTATCAGACAGACATTTTTTTATTATAGAGACAGTAGGAAGTAATATGCAATAGGACTGGGATACGACACAGGTTGAATTCAAACCTCCATCTCCCATATGACCACAAACTACTTGCTAACTGCTGCAGCACAACTTCGACAGCACCAATGATTTTGGGAGAATGGATTCTGTTTTCACAAAAACACACAGCAGCACTGTTTCCAGCACAACTTCTATTAAACAAACAAACAAACGATAAAAAACCTACCAACCACTCAGACAATAACATTCGAGGACCACAACTAATTGGTATATAACTTAAACAGTGTCTGTTTACACTAAGTGGTAGTGTACACCTTATTGGTAGAGGCTATTTACACTAACCCAGTCAGACCTTTGTGGGTGACAAAGGTCTGACTGGGATAGGCAACACTGAATAAAGACACATGTTATACATCAGTTTCAGTGGCATGGATTGTAAGACAAATGCCCTTTGAGTCAATCAACCCAAGTTCGAATTTCGAACTTATTTTTCCCCTCCCTTTTCAAATCTCATATAGCATCAGAAAGTCATATATTTTCAATAAAAATCAAAAATTTGAAAATAAAGTATCGGGTAGGATTAGGGTAGGTGTAGGGAGAGCTTTATTGTCCCAATAAGGTGGCATCCATTTAATGACTTGAATTAAAATTAAAATTTACTCTCAATAAATTATTATTGCGTACTGTTTTATAATGTAATACAATAATGAGGTGCAGATAATTTCCACTATGTGCAATAAGTAGTATAAATAGCAGAAAATCTTGCTGTTTTAACAGTTTAAATACTGCTATTTTCATATAGTGTAAATAGAATCCATCGCTATTTGCACTTAGTGTAAATAGCATCACTAAGAAAATATGCTATTTGCATCTGTCGCTATTTACACTGTGTAGCCTAAATACAATCCATCGCTGTTTGTGCTTAATGTAAATAGCATCTATCGCTAAGAAAATATGCTATTTGAATCACTGCCTAAATGAAAGTATATCACTAATATGTTTATTCAGTAATCGTTGCGGCAAATTTCATTCAGTGGTAAAAGTGTTTTGAACATACAGGTTCCCTGACAAGCTATCATTTTAGACTGGTCAGGATTCTCCACAGAGCGCCAGAGAAACACAAAGTAATGCTTTTCACTGGAATCAGCTACTCTGACTGATGTCATTCGCTCACTTTACAATATATCCACTGGCACTGCAGTGTGCTAGTACAGGCGGTGAGGTAATGGGATTACGATGCGAAGCAGAGAATCTGCTGGACATCCTGCCGAGTACAGGGCTTTGGGAACACGACAGTGGCTGGGCCGTAACTCATCCCTATGGCCTCATTTGTCAAAGTCCGTGTCTGCACCGAGGCAGAAAATGAGTCGTGTCAATGGCGGCGAAATTAGGAAGTAAAACAAGTCCCTATGAAGTCAGCGGCTGGTTCACCTGTCAAACGGATACTGAATTCTAACGGCCAGGGCTGATTGGGACAGGCAAGTTTCCACTTTCGTAAATGACATATGAAAACTTCAAAGCACTCCGGTGATAATTCAAAGAGACGTTTGAGACTCCAGGACTCCAGAGTAGGAAAATGAGTCACGAGGCGGAGACTCTGAATTTTGTCATATTAAAACCGTCGTAGTAAAAGTCTATACTTTAATTGGATTGGGCAGATCATTATCAGCTCCGCAATAACAAATCCAATGTGACATTTCTCCCATGGGCCTCCACCAGTGCCTCATGTATTCAACTAGCGCGTGGGACTCAGCTAGAACATTCCACCAATTATAAATTACCTCAAATGGTCTCAGGGTTGATGTACTGTATTTGTGCTGCAGAATAACATTTTGTGGCCAGAGGGACACATTGGTATGTTTGCAAATGTTGCGTATTCAAACCTGATGTGATTTCCTGCATCGCTGCCTTTCTCCTTGCATTTCTTTGAATCTCCACTTTAAGCTTCAGTACCTGTAAAGGTGACATTGAAAATCAAATGAGCAAGAGCTGTTATCTCCAAATTATGAAGTCAAATAACACTGAATTAATTGCTACAATATTCCCAGCTCAGACTGGCAGTGTCTACTCTTTCTAAGTAAGCTCCTAATTAGCCCGCAGTGTGCGTGTGATATCTTGCATAATTACAGAGGGACATGTCATGTCACTTCACGTAGAAGTATCGCACATAGACGAGATCAGTGATCTTTGCTCTAGACACTATTTTTAATGGAATGCTTATTATTTGGAGGTGTCTCTTCCAGCAAGACTATTAAGCCACTAAGAGGCCATTTTCAAAGCAAAGACAAATGCAAAGAAAAAACATTTGAGCACAAATGGCATTTCAACAGTTGTCGTAAGAGCTGAGGAACAGGTTTATGCACTGAGAATTCTCAATACACCTAGAGTAGAAAGTGAGAAACATAATTTGAAATATTCTCTAACGAGCTAAAATGACAAAAAAGTAAATCTCTGAGGACAGGAGCTGTCGAACCTACCAAATATCCTGACAATATAACAGGACTGTGTGATTTGAGAGACACTTTTAAATATTTGATGACATTCACATGGCAACTGTGACCTTAGAATCAACATGAGCAGGTTTCACTGCCTTTGAAAATCACCCAATTTGTTTCATATTATTATGGCTTAAAAATAACATCATTATAACATTTTACAAAAGTTCAAAAAGTTAAATGTGGTTCCGCATGCTTGCTGGAAACGTAATGAGCGGCGACGGACCGCTGAACTTTATTCTCATTAAAATATCATCTGTGAAAGACAATTGAGAGAGTGAAAAATGTCAAATATAAATGAAGTGAAATAACAATGACAAGAATATGAACAGCTCATCTTGATTTACATCGTAGTGAGGTCATTTAAAAAGCTCACGCTGTGTGAACTCTTTTTAGCAAGGTTTGAAAGATGTTTTTGTGTCACTGGGCGTTTAGCAGGTCAAGGAAATGAGTCACTTAGTGAGGCTTGCCTTATTTTGACAACACACCTATGATCAAGCTAATGTCTGTGAAGAAAAAGCTCAAATAAGCAAATATTGTACTGTTTGTGTGGTGAGTTACATCTAACATTTATCACCTAAATGTGTGTTTGTTTAGTGACCCGTGTTGTTGTAGTGTGTGTGACGCCGATGCTCTGCCTCTCTCATGCTAACAAGTCCCAAATTCACATTACAGTCTTCATTGAGAACTCAGTCACCTATGAAAACAATGTGTCAGCTTCCTGATTGCCTCAATATCGATGACCTTGAGCTAAAAGAGCATGGAGCACACCTAATGATGGGGAAGAAACTCATGCAGCTTGGCATAATCGCTGATCCATTAGGTCACCGACAGAGGAGAAATACATCTGATACGTTTGTAAAATGTCTATATAGAGTAGAAGGCAAATAATTTAATGAAGAGCTAAACTATAAGAAAAACAAAAGTTTAAATTTTTTATGTTTTTTAGTTAATTTATAATACAAATATTACACTTTTGCGATAGTTTGCTTGATTAAAAATGTAAATTGTCTGATATCATGTAATATTTATCTCAGTATTAGTCTAGTCTTCATTGACACTGTTGTTTCATAGGTAAACCAGGAAAAATAAAATAAGTTTAAATAAGTTGTAATTGTAATGACTGCGCGTATATACCTTGAGCGTTCGGATCCATGTGCAGAATCTCTTTATTCCGGGAAACAGGCAGGGTCAAAACAACAGGCAAACAGGTACAGAGGAGACAAGGCAGAGAAGTGGTCAAAAATACAAGGCAAAAAAGGGTCGAGGCAGGCAACAGACAATCACAAGAGTCGGAGAATGGGTCTAGGTCAAATTAACAAAACACAAACACAGAAATGGAACGCTTGGTAAACAGCCTGAGCTAGTCAATACTTCGCGATTGTCCGTGGGTCAATGTGACAGATAAATAGTGAGTGTGAGTGGGTGTGGTGATGAACAACAGCTGATGGTGATAATTACTGAATGTGAACAGGTGTGGGTGTGCAGTGCATGATGGGATATTGAGTTCATGATAGAATATGAGTCCAAGGGAGGTGAGGTGATGCGAGTGCCCTCTGGTGGAGCTTGAGGGCACTCATGACAGTAATAAGAATCAACCCCTTGTGCCTGTAGTTGAAGAAACCAACACTGTAAAAAATTACTGTGATTTTAACAGAAAAATGCTATAGTAAAAACCTGTTAAATGGTTAACAGTAAATTCCTGTAAAATTTACAGGAAAAAAAACATAAATTGACGTTCCCAGAATTCCCTGCATTGCATTTAAAAATTTGTTTGAATTTGTTGTTTTTTCTTTAAAATCACTGTGTTTGTTCTTAGTTTTTCTTATCAGTTATGTTTATTAGGGTTGTATGTTATTGTTGTTAAATTAATGTTTATTGTATATTTGAGTTTAATAAGTCACCATTATGGTTTATAGTGTTTGTTTAGTGAATGACTCTGAGCACCTTTTATATATGTTCATTGGTTCATCACCTGACTTTCTCATCACCACCTGCATTTGGTGGTTATCAGTGTATATTAAAGGTACAAAACAAATTTCTGTACTTTAATATGTTGGTACATTACGGTATTTAACTCTGTAGGAGAAATGAAAACATAAAAAAATTGTATTGTTTAAAAATAAAATAAAGTTAAATTAAATTAAATTAGCCTTTTTAATACAGCGGAGACGTCCACCAGGGCGGATCAGGCGGCGGCGAAGACCACTTGGGCGGATCAGGCGGAGGCAACGCCCACCAGGGCGGAACAGGCGGCGGAGAAG
>JAUMHE010000330.1:2153502-2168130 GCA_032359235.1 Enteromius mattozi | reverse complement strand
TATTTTCATCTGAGACAGCTCAAACATGCAATTTAGTCTGGGACTAGCTTAAGCCTTGTCTGTGAAACTGGGGGATAGTTTGGTCAGTATAAAAGTAATAGAAGTCTATAGAAAGTCCCTACAGTTCACAGAAACAAATGTGTGTTGATATTTGTGGTTTATGGTGACACAAATTTGTTTAATGACATGGGTATGACAGAGTTATTACAATTTGAAGGCGGTTTATAAGCACACACTGCTAATGTCCCCATAATTCAAAAGGCATAAAAAAACATGCTAAATGGTATTGTTGTTTTTCTTTTAATCTAAAAATGCACAAAGTTTCCTAAGAGTTAGATTTAGGTGAAAAGCACAAACGTTTGTGCAGTATAAAAACTATTACGCATAAACCACAAATACTAACACACTATGAATGGTCAGATATGGTCAGCGTGTGTGTGTGCATGTTTATGTGGTTTATGAGGACACAAATTTGTATAATGACATGGGTATGACATAGCTATTACAATATGAAGGTGATTTATGAGGACATTTTCAGTGTCCCTGTAATTCAAAAGGCTTAAAAAACATACTAAATGGTGTTTTTTTGAAAATCTAAAAATGCCTGTAGTTTCCTGTAAGGGGTAGGTTTAGGTGTAGGGTCAGTGTAGGGCAATACCACATACAGTCTGTCCCCATAAATCACAAAAACCAACGTGTGTGTGCATTTTTTTCTCTCTCTGCGAAGATTGAAGGTTGACTTGCGGTGTAAAAATATACATATATAGCTTGAATCCCTATTTTTTTTCTGTAAGCTTGTATCCTAAAGGCAGTGTGTCACGGACATATTTACAGACCGGAATCAGTTAGACTTTATTAAAAGCTGTCGATTGGAAGAGAAGGTCAGATATCAGTCACCTCCTATCCTTAGCTCCCCAGTCCTCACAGATCCTGCAGGCTCACATCTGAGGGGCTTCAGTCTTATCACTGCACTGCGCTCCTCTGCTGGAGTGGAGCGGTCTGGACATTAAAGTGTGATTTATTCCACTAATATCCCCAGGTCAGCAGGAACTACAGCAAGGTCAGCATAACAGTGCTGCCTGCTGGGTCTTTTCAAAAACTCTAATTCTTAGAAAAGCCTTTGAAACACTTCCTTTTGCTTTATAAACTTAGTTGTGCAATAGTTGTGTAAGTTTTATAATGGTATTTCATCATTTCATTTGAAAGTATGGTGGAAATATGTCATCTTGGGTGGTTTTAAACATGACAACTATGAAGGTAAAAATGTAGCACTATGCAGGCTCCAAATCAGGCTCTTTTTTAATAATAATGACTGGATGACTGCACATTATCTTATTACAGTAGACTAATAAATGTAAAATATGAAAATATGAATGAATTGACGTAAAAAATAACTTAAATCTTCAGCAAAGAAAATCCTGAAACTTACGAAACAGCAGAGCAATAAGTCAATAATATTACAGTTACAGAAAACCTTTGAGATCATTTCCCTTCAGTCAATAACTGAGATGTAAGATGGCGCCAGTGTTTATATGAAATGAGTCAGTGGTGTGATATGAGAGATATAAAAGTCGTATGTTATCTTGAATAGTGGTCATATTTTCAGTTAAATTATCATTATGCATCAATATCTGACCATTCATAGTCGTGACTGACCAGTCAAGTTTAGTATTGCAGACATATAATGGAAGGTTAATTGTCATTTCTTCAAATATTTTATGCAGACTGACTAATCTAAAAGCATGAACTTTGAAATGTAAAGCACACTTTTCTTTGCTTTCTAGATGGAGTAAACATGAATCATGGATTAGAGATCAGTGGCAATAGCTACATTTTTACTTTAATGGATGCACTGCAGTATTATTGAAACAAGGCCTTTTTTAGTTTCTAATAATGTGCCTGAGCAGGGTTCACAAATAAATAGTAGTCGATATTTCCATCACAGGCAGGCCAGTTCCTTCTCTTTCATTGCCTTGTGCCGGCAGACAGAGCGACGCACCTACAGACGAGATGAATTGCTACCTTTCTGCTGCTTGGCAGGGGGTCCTTGCTAAAATGCAAGTAATTAAGACAGGTAGAACAAACAGCCATTATTTAGTTGTCAGAACATCATTTTGAAACTCGTGAAATGGAGAGAAAGGGAGGGGGTGGAAGGAGAGAGAGCAGAAGAGATGATTAAGAGTCACTCTATCCTCTCGTCTCGATATGAAGTCCCTCAGGAGCCGGCTGGGGTTTGAATCAATGCTCAGCCTTTATTCACTCACTCACTTATGTTCACACACACACACACACACACACACGCGCACAGATGTTCAGTATGTTCACAAAAACACACAGAGAAACTATCAGGCTTGTTGCACTCTGAGAGGTCACTTACAGAATGTGTTTTTACGTTCTGAAACAGTGAGATGGAACTCAGCGGAATGGAATAGAATGCAAGCATGTTCAGACAATTTTATTTTGGTGCGAGATGCATCACAAAAGTAATAACACTGCCTTTAGCTTACATTTGATTACATTCCACTATTTTTTCTGTCTATTTGTACAGTTTATGTGTGTATTTATTTGTTTATTTCTTTCTTTTTTAGGTGATAATTTTTGGTATTTTACACAGAAAATATCCTTTAAATTGAGTCAATATTTTTGTCATTCTTTCATGTTTAATCGGTTTTACTTGTTCAATTAATTCACTGACAAAAACGGCATCTAATTAAGATAATAAAACTAAGAGTTATTTTAGTTCATAAGAAAAGTGCAAAAGTAAATTGAATGTTTTGTATAATTTAAAAATATATCAAGATTTAAATAAATGAGAAAAGTTGCTGAAAAATGTGCCCTCGGGCCATCCAAATTGTAAGAGAGTTTGGGTCTTCTTTTGAACAAGATGGAAACATTTTGCATTACACTTGCCCACCAATGGATCTTCTGCAGTGAATGGGTGCCGTCAGAATGAGAGTGCAAACAGATGATGATAAAACATCACAATAATCCACAAGACATCCACACAAATCCAGTCCGTGAATTAATATCTTGTGAAGCAAAAAGCTGCGTGTTTATAAGAAACATTTTTACTTAAAAACATTGCTGCTAAAAAAATTCAAAAAAGCTTTAGATTATTGTGTATGGTGCTTGATAAATGTTTATTTGTCTACTGATTCAATCTTTTTCACTATTGCTTGCTACTCATACGTCACTTACGTATTCCACCCAGAAGCAATGGTTTAAACATCTTTATTACAAACTTTTCACTTCATAAAACATTAACTGATGGACTGGAGTTGTGTGGATTGCTTTTTGTTGCATATTGTTAGTTGTATCCCTCACTTGCAAGTCACTTTGGATAAAAGTGACTACTAAGTGTAAAATATTGTGATGTTTTTATCAGCAGTTTGGACTCATTCTGACGGCACTTATTCACTGCAGAGGATCCATAAATTAACAAGTGGTATAATGCTATATTTCTCCAAATCTGTTCAGATTAAGAGACTAAACAATATCTTGAATGGCCTGGGGAAAAGTAAACATTTTACTTTTGGTGTCAACTATTCTTTTAACAAAAATAACAATGAAATGATCAAAACATGAGCTTCTGAAATACAATTCTAATGAATTAAGCATTGTATTACACATTATCCATGTTTTTAGTTGTGTTTTAGTGCATTGTTAATAACAGTAAGATTATTTTGGTTACATTGGCTGTTACCTCAAACAGCAATTCCCTACAGCGCAATTCTCCCCAAACAGTGGACATGAACAAACCAGGGAATAATAATGGTAAACCAAGCCTGACAATCCTATTAGCCACTCTTTAATTATTTATCCAGGTTTGAGCAGATTGGCTACCCTCTGGGAGAAATTAAAAAGTTAACAGGCGCTTTGGAAAATGATGTTCTGATGCATCTTTCAAGGAGCTTAGGAATAAAGGACTGTTCCATCTTGCTTCATTATTAGCCAGATCCTTGTTTCCTTTTCAGATTAGCATGGAAATTGATATACACATTGCAAGTGCACGCTGAAAGCGAAATGCTGCAGGTTGGAATCACGCATGATTCGTGCTGTAAAACTATTTTTAAATCACAATCATGTGCTTTTATTGAGAAGGTTAGCCTGAAAACATTCGTTTTTTTCACAGCAGAAACCCGTGATGGTTATGGTTTGAGATTCATGAAATCTGGAATAATCTATGGGCCTGATCTCAATGCTGCAGGCATCCACTGGAATATGAACCTAATCTTTTCAGGAGGAAAGTACACACATCATGTGGACAAAAATTCAGGTGAAAGTGTCACAACAGTAATCGGCCAGGTTCTTGCAGTGAATGAATGTACTTATGATTTCCCTTCTCTCAGAATCCTGCTGAACACAGCAATCAAAGTTTCAAGTCGCCTAGTTCCAAGGCATTTATTTTTTCATAGCAATAATTCAATAACCCTGTCATAAAATGTTAAAACTCTAAAAAGACCATAAATACACAATAAAGTTCAGCCTGTACATTCAGTATGATTAATCAGACCCAATCAATAAGTCAGCACCAAAAATAATCACCTGCAAAGCATGCATTTCAATCTTCAAATAACTGTTAGTTTCAGGTTCAATTCAGTCTAGAAGTTAAAGATGACTCATCCACCATAGCTCCACCTCCACAAAGCTTTCTCCTACCAAACCAGTGTATATGATAGCATTCCTATTCATCTTAATGGCAGTTAAGAAGTTCTGGAAATATGCAAAAACAAAGTGTCAAACACCTAATATAATATAACAAAATATCTTGCACCACTGTTGCTTAAGAATATATACAATATTTGATTTTAAATATATAAAAGATCTAATGTCTTATTAATTCATATATTTGACTAAGCGCTATTCATTTATGTCCAGTTTGCCAGTAGATACACAGAGAGTTGCATTTTTATTAGCTAGCGGTAAGTAACAGATTTGATTGTATATATATTATTTATGTATGTATATATCATGATTGAATCGCATTCAAAATAAAGGTTATATATATACATAATAAACAAAACACAATATAACAACATAAAACCAAAACTCCACTCCAATAAAAACCCAACCACATATAACACTGACAACTGACAAAAGGAGCAGTCCTTGTCTCAACCCAACTGATGACCTCATTATATAAGGCTTTCTTTCATTCTGCTGTTATCTCTGTAGCCTCTATGGGCTTTTCTGTTGAGTGCTGTGCAGTGACACTTTGTACGCTGTATATTGCAAGAACTTATGTAAGTGTGTACATACAGTTTGACAGAGAATAGACTAGAACATTTAAAAAGAACAAGAACATTGTTTCTTATAGTCACATTGTTGGCCTTTGGTTAGAAGGTATCAGTGTCTTTAATAACAACAAGATTATTAAAGTAAATAATTGAATTGAGTTCTTTCATGCTTCTCCTATCTTGTTTGTATGCAACCAGTAAGGCAAAATGAAATACTGTTTATTTATTTATTTTTTCAATTTATTAGTATTTGGAGGCGAAAATAGCAAAGATGGGTAAAAGCCATCATCTCATGCTCCCAAGCCAAATTACAGTTGAGCAGCTAGTCTCTCAGGCAAAAGATATGTCATACATTTTTAATGTGCTGGGAGCCAGCTGAATGTCAGCCAGCCAATTCTAAGTTACTTCTTTGAATGTGATGGGCAGTCATGGGTTCTGTCACCACTATTGTAAATCACAGCACGGCAAAGTCGTAGAAATGTATACTGCAGCTTGACAAAATCCACCTGTAGAAGAATCCTAACCCCTCTCCTAATAAGTAGGCTGCATCATGTGCTTGTCATTCACCATATGACAGCGGTTTCATGTAAAAACGTCATTCCACAGACATGCACCTCTAAGATAAGCAGTGATAGAGAAAAACAAACTAAAAATAGCAATGCTACTAACTTAACTACATTTTCAGCAGCACAACAGTATTCAAAACACTGTAGCTTTTCAAGTAACAAACTGCTTTCCCGACAAACAGGAAAGTCTGCCGGAGATATATCACTTTTTTTTTTTCTGTGGGCAGTGGAGAAATACTGGAGTAGGTCACAAATTCCCAGTCTTCACTGCTACTGTTCCTGTTTCTTTCTCTTGTTTACTTTTTGCAACTAAAGGAGATCAATCCCATCCCCCAGCTCTCCTAAGCCCATTGTTTCTTCTCTCCATCGCTCAATAGTCATTCTTTACAGACAGAGATGACAGAAATAAGTATTATAAAAAGGCAATATAACAATGCTTTGCACCAAGCTGCTTCAGACAGATATAAGCGATCCGTTCTATATGATGTCACCAGTCTCTCATTGTGTCTGGAAAAGCGAATCCCACAGTGCCGAGAGCAAAGGAGATAGCGGTAAGATGAGTTTCTCCAATAAAATGGTTGAAATCAGGTTGATCTGTCCATTAGCCGTTGAAAAGCCTTTGTTGTAATACAACGGCTTGGTCAGAGGGCAGTTAAATCATTATGATCGAAAATGGCAAAGGGATTTTAACTATTCTAAAGGCTGGTTCACACAGATTCAAACAAATGGCAACATTTCAACCATTCTAAAGACGGCTGTGTTCTGAATGTTGGAACACATAAGTGCCTTATTTAAACTTGTTTTTTTGCATGACACTGTTTCTCTCCACTGAAAGGAAATGAAAAAGGACAGGATTGCAACTGTAGCCCTGAATCTGCTGTGAGAGAAAAGTAGTTTATTTATACTATAAGCCAGGACTCAACAATAAAGATAGAAAGCTGGCCCGGGGGCCAGAGTGGGAAAGTTTTGGCTAGCTAATGAAACTGTACTTGCAAAAAAAGAAAGATTTTTAGAAGTTTAGTATTTTAAATATTGTAAGTATATGTATATATAAAATAGAATATAATTGTAAGTATAAAAATATACCACAAATAAATATGTAATTTTATTATTCTTTTGTGCCCTGTTTTTAAAATTCAATTTAGAAATGACATCTTTGTCAAAATGGGCGTTATGATATCATAATGACTGATAGAATGTTAAATGTGTTAACTGTCTTTAAAAAATAACAATTAGGATGTCGTTATAATTAAAGTTTTGAACATGTTCACTTCTGCAAGTTCTGATCAGTCTTTCTCTTGTTTATCAAGGCAGGCACATTGGTTTATGAATTTGGCAGGAACGCTTATACCTCATCGTCTTGGCGACAGTTAGAGATGAAGTCAGATTAGGTCAGGTTTTGATAGAATATCATACCAGACTGATCAAACATTCCAAGACAAGACAAACTCTGATTGCACATGGTCATTCTGTGAAAGCAAACACCAACCGACGTCAACAGGGTTAACACGCTGATCCAACAAAGCCCCACAACCACTGGATGTATTGTATATTTGTAGCACATTTTTTATTCCTCGGTATGAAAACCAAGGATTTTTTATATGCACACTATCATTGAATGTATTTCAATGCTTTTGTGTTCCTCCAAGAAACTTCCATTCACTTTTGTAATGAAAAAATACAAGGTGGGAAAAAAAATCTATATTTCAAGTGGTTTTATAAATGTAACTGTTGTAAAAGCAACACTTTTGTGAGAGAACTCTAATGTATTTTCCTTTGTCATGTCAGATGTGATCCAGTTAATGCCTCCTTGCAAAATAAAAGTGTCAATTTCTTTAAAAGTAAAATTTTGTTGACCCCAAACTTTCAAATGGTATATGTAACGTATTTCTTTCCAAAACAATTAAATAAAAAAATGAATCATCATCATTTCAGAAATGAAGACAGCAAATAAATGTGCTCACAGTTGCTGATCTAGAGTCAGCTTTTCCTTTTCCCGCTAGTAATTAAGGTTTGAATTTGTCATGTAGAAATAATGTGGATTTGTCTGGGTCTAGCATTTACCACACAAGCGTTGACACATTGTGCAGTGGTGCTCATGAGGGCAACTCAAGTTCAATTCCTGGCTTATTTCCTGATCCCGCTCCTCTCTCTCTTCCCATCATTTACTTTCCTGAATAAGACATGGCAGAAAGCCAAAAATAAAATTAAAATTTGGATTTTAACCTCATCCATGCGATTAATTTTAGCCTTAGTCTAGGAGGCGAGTGGCCACTTCAGAATGGTTACAGATACACACTAGCAAACTCACAAAATCTCCTCTAATCCCCAACAGAGACCTCAGAAACAATGAGAGTAAAGGCAGCTTTGTTTTGAACACAATTTGTTTCCATTAATTGGCCGCTCATCTCCTGCCGCTCCCTCCCTGCAAATCCCCAATCCTTCGTCTTAATGAGTTAGACGTGTGACAGTTAGACAGGAGTGCGCTTCTGAGGCAAGGGAGTAAAAAATGTCCGCAGCATTCAGAGCAGTACAATGGAAGCGTGCTGTTAGTGCCATTAGCATTGTTTCAGACACAGCGAGAGCTGCATGCTAAGGGAACATCTCCAGCGTAGTGGCGGCCGTCGCTGAAAGGGATGATCGATCTCTTTGAGCATCCGTTGCCTACAAACACTGAGCACCCACAATGCATCTGGCCTGGACATCAATAAAGAGCTCTGCGAAAGTCTAACAGGCCTTTTGATGGCATATGGCTCAAAAATAACGAGAAACAATGCATGTTGAATGTTTAAGATATTTTCAGTGTTTTTCTTTACATGATGGTTAGATAAGAGATGGGTTTAAATACATAAACTTAAGATATTGCTGGAATTCCTTTTAAAACCTTTTTTCTGGTTGATGAACAACTGACAGCTAATCCGACATTAAAGAGTTTGTGCATTTATAGTAGTAGATGACATGAATTCAGCAATAAACATTGTTATTATCTGTTGGTTTTAAAAATAATATAGTCATTGTTGCAGTTCATAGTGTGGACATGCCTTTCATGCAAATACAATGAATATCTATCTGCCTTGAAACATCATGAAATTTTAAGTTAACTCAAGGTCCGTGATGAACAATACTAAGAATGCATTTAAGTATTTATGTTTACTTTTATCAAATGCCTTCATTCGACATACAAGTGAGAATGATGCAATAAAATTAGCTAATAAAGGCTTAATAGTAATCCACTTCCACTTCCGTTAAAGAAAGGCCAACTCAAGAGGAAAAATAAATGCTTTTTTTTTCTACTGCAGATTTGAATCAGTGTGATTCAGATTTTCATCATACTTCATTTTATTAATAGTACTTGTGGCTCTGCCCAAGAAGTCGGAATTTAAATCACACATCATTTTATAGGGCGCCTTTGGGAAGCACGAACAGACATTTGCTTTTGATAAGCCCTGATAAGTGAAAAGACATTAGGCGGAGGTAAGATGTGGTGAAGAGCCATCATCGTGATGGTGGATTCAGAGATGAGGACATGATTGCACAAAGTCAATGAAGAGCTTTAATTGCAAAATTCTACGACTAATTAAAAGAAAAGGAGTGATGTTTTCCCTCTGCGCATCTTGTCGCTTGATTGCGAGTCACTGTATGGTCTTGTGTTAAAAACTGCATTCACTGGAGTCTCAAAGGTGACAGTGCTCATCATGTATGCTCTAAGCCTTCTTTTCATTTATCTGCCTTCCATAATCCCTTAACAACCAAATATTCTCTTTAGTCATTTACATTGCAAACATTGCCTTTCTACCACTTTAAATACCCCAGAATCCACTTTAATATTATGAAGTATGATGTATGTGCAGCATAGCCATTAGTTCTGTGTAAACATACAGTACAAGAAAGAAAGGACCGTTCATAATTTAGTGAGCAAATATCGCAAAGGTGTCTTAAGCTTCAGTTATATTTTGAACCACACAAAACCAAAGCCTAAAGTAAACATATATCAGAATATTCTACAAAAGATAGATAGATAGATAGATAGATAGATAGATAGATAGATAGAATGAAGCTGTGTTGAAACGTTGATCGTCAATTCAGCCATTTTATGGTTCTAACATTTTAGCCTGCAGAAAATTAAATGAAATTTGACCTCAAGCCACGGTAAATCATCCTCTATCCGGAAGTGGCCAAGAACCAACAGCACTTTGTTAAACCATGACCATGTGAGTGTTTTATTGATCTGTCTTACCACTTCCTCAATAATCCATTTGCATAAAGAATGTTTCTGGTTGACATAAATCAGAGAGCAGCACACAGCATGGATGAGCTCTGCTGACAAGAACACTGTTGTTCTTAGCAGAGCCAGGACATTAATGAGTATGAGTACATATCTCAAGAGATGCTGTAAAGCAGTCAGAGTAACTTATCTAAGCACGTCTCACAAGGAGTAAGGAATATTAAGCCAATTTAATAATAATAAAATACATATAACCTTATTTATTCTGTTGAAAACATTGCCTCTTAAGGGCCAGATGTTGAAATGTGATGTCTGTGACACTAGTGGCACCAAATAATAAAAATAAAAAAAAATAATTCTCAAAAATGTCTTAAAAAGGAAAGTTTCCAGAACGCTCATACTGTCTTTTTCATCCTGTTCCTGTCATCTGTCATTGTTCAGACAAAAAAAACAGTCCTAACCTCAAACTTTCCATCATTTCACATAGACATTATTTCACATTTTGACAGAAACAAAATGTTTAGCTGGTTAGTAGTTATCCCCTGCTTGTGGATATCATAACCAGGGCCATTTTTTACCCTTTTGGCACACTATACGAGTTGCCTATTGTAAATGAAATTGTGTAAATAAAATTAATAATACACAGTGGGTACGGAAAGTCAGTTTTCAGTTTTTTCAGTTTTCCTTTTTTAATAAATCTGCAAAAATCTCAACAATTCTGTGTTTTTCTGTCAATATGGGGTGCTGTGTGTACATTAATGAGGGAAAAAAATGAACTTAAATGATTTTAGCAAATGGCTGCAATATAACAAAGAGTGAAAAATTTAAGGGGGTCTGAATACTTTCCATACCCGCTGTATATATATACATCAATACATTTGAATTAGATAGATCTTTACTAATGAAATAATGATTTTAATGATATTCCAATGTTTTAAACATAAAATTTTACTTTATTTCAATTTCATGCAAAATAATATACAAATGCGATGGCAACCAGTGCTTTGATTATGATAGTAATCTAGAAACGGCACCTGTTCATAACTATTCCCTTGTTAATTAATGATAATTTAACATCATTCTTCTTAAATGGTCATTTAAAATAAACATATTCTGACTTAAAGGTATTTAATGTACTTCTTTACCAATATTTGAGTACAAATATTTTGCTCTCCAAGGGACCAACATGCATTAAGACCAATGATAAAGCTAATGGATAGCTTTCTCCAGGTATTGACCTCTCTGAACCGCTCAAACAAACAGCAGCTTTTTGAAAGTCTCACTCTTCATAGAACACATAGCTCTCTTAAAGTTGTCTCTGCACATGAAAGTGGTAAAAATGGCACACTTCACTTTTAACATCCATTACAGCTGAATGTAGTATTACTTCCTAACAGGTTTGAAAAGTCAGCTTTGTTTGGAAAAACATAGACTTGCTGTGTAACTTAATACATATATATATTTGGCTCAACTTTCAGTTGAAGACGGGAAGCAAAATGCTTTCAAAATAAATTGTGCTGTCTTACGCACCTTTTCATCACTCACACACACAACTCAGAAAGTTTGGTTTTAAGTAAGCCTTTCCAGTGCAGTCGGAAATATCATAATTACAAATTACATGCACATGAATGACTAAGCCAAGTCATATTGTGGAAAAATTATTTGTTAGATACCATGCACACATAAATCACTCAGGTTGCATAAATGTAGTGCAGGTGCATGTTTCACTGGTAATTATAGCTTTAATGTGGAGCGCAAATTATAAATATGATCACGATTTGTAGGTATGGCGTATGACTATTATCATTTTAGAAAGTCGTACATTTGCTATGCAGAAGTCTATTTTCCTTATTACTTTTTAAAAGGCACATAACATTTTTATTATTATTATTATTTTAGGCATGGCTAAAATAGGCAGGTTAAATTATAAGGGATAGGCAAGACACAATTCAAAATGCTGACAGCAGGTTTTGCTGTCAATAACTGGAGTGTTTCTGGCATTGAGAAGTTGTCTGATACTTGGTTGAGTTTAGGCTTCTGATTGCAGGAATGCGAAGATTGGTATCTCACCCTAGGGTAACTATAGTGCTTGTGCCTGGGCTGGAGGAGTGTAAAGCCAGATGGGGAAATTTTGATTCTCCACACTCACTGTTTTGCCCTCTGCGGCCAGCATATAGCATCAATAATAACACCTTATTTCTGTCATGTCAAAACATGAAAGTGTGTCGGGAAGATTGATGACTGTCATAAATCAATGTCTGGAAGCGTACGTGCCAGATTGTAGGAAGAATAAATACGCTAACTCATACACACATTGCACTGCCTCTTTAGGAATGACTGATGCTCTAAAGAAAGATGCAAATCTCTAGTCTGAAGTTTTCAGTCCACAGTTTACATTAATCAAATTCTGCTCTTCCTTGTAACTCTTAAAAGCCATTTTAATTTGAACTGTTTCAGACAGGCACGGGTGAGTTTACAGTTCCCCTGCTAGAAGAAAAATGGCCATATTTCCTATAGAACTTTGGGTTTACCGCAGAGGTGCCCTTCATTAGAAAAAACATTGCTTTAGCTCACTGTTTTACTAAAACCTGTCTATCAAATGTGTATCTTTAACAACATGCTGTTAAATGGAAGGTTCATCAATAATAAATCATTTTGCTAAGGATTGAAAATAATGATAATTTGTTGAGCGATTTATTAAACAGTCTTATTGGTTATGTAAAGTTTATTTTGAACTATTAAAAGAACTATTTAAATTAAAACTTTTAAAATAATTTATTCAGGAATCTGGCTACACTGGAACCCCCTTATCATTTCAGAGCAGCTTCACAGAAAGTATTAGGTTACTGTTTTGTCTATTTTACCACAGTGCAGGCAACATCACAGTGGTCACAATTGTCACAGTGTTTTTTATTTATTAAATCAAGTGTCTTGCAAGTGTCTTTCGTTTGGTAATCTATATGGTAAATTTAATTCATTAAAATGAAATAACTGTTCACTAGAGTTGAAGAGTCATGGTTACATTGGCTCTTTTATTCAAGTGTTTCTGATTCAATAAAACAAACCCATTTGGGAATCAAACTGGTTCGCTATATTCCTTTAATTCCCTATATGAACGAGTTCTTAAGAGACTTTCATTCAAGAATCAGACACTGGTGCACCACTCTGATCTATAATATATAGATTACTAGTGTACTGTGTGTTCATTAAACATAACTGTTTGGGAATCAAACTCCACAGGTCATACTCCATGTTTCTGATTCACTGTAAAGAACTGAATCATAAGTGGACATCCCTGTTCTCAGTCAGAGAAGCATTATTTATTTCAGAGGGAAGGCAGAGAGATTCCAATATTTTTCATCACACCACTGCCACACTGTGTCTCTTTCCTTTTCAATGATGAAATGCAAATTGTCAATCTTTTTTAACAAGGGGAAGTGGAGAATCCCCACACTATTGGTCTGTATGCATGAGATAAGATAACTACAGTATGTGAATGCAGCCAGGAGGATGAAAGGTCACCTGTGTCAGAGCCTAAGAACAGAACCCAAAGAGATAAAGGTCACCCAGATCGAAATAGTGATTCCTTTCACAGGTTGACATCTAAACTCATTTAATTTGCTGAACTCAATCAGCATCCATTCATTATCAGTGCAGAACAAATATCAAAAGGCTCAAAAAGGAATAAAATACAAAGTTTGATGTCTCCTACAGGCAAAATAAATCTTTGGATTTCAGTGCTGATGTGTTTACAGAATATTTTAACATTAAAACCTGGTCACATTGGCTTTAGCTTCGCTATTTTGACATTTACAGACCTTTAAAAGGGCTCTTCACAAAATGCATCAAACCCAGTTCCTTCAAATCCAAAAACGTCACTTTTCTTTTTATTCTGCTATACTCAAGCTGTCTTTGCTCAAACAGTTCTGCAACCTCTCCCTGCCGTTCTCCCATTTTCTGCATCTTTTTATGAGTCTGTAGATGAGACAGCCATCAATCAGGACCGAGCTAGTACTTCAAAACATCAAGGATAATAAACAATTAACAGCAGCAGTCGATGACCTGTGAAAGGTTGAACACAGCAGGGTTTCAGAGGAGAACAGGAAAGGTGCTGGGCCTGCAGCACTGCCCCTGGCATGTCACTGCAATCTTTAGCACAAACTGGCCGTAAACCAGACAGTCTGACCTCTATTACAGATTGCCCTCTGCTTATATAACTCTTGAAGCTGGTGTACTGAAAAAGACTTTTAGGCTTTTGCGGTTTGATGTATAAAAGTTGTGTTGACATAAGAAACCCCAACTTTTAAGTAAATAGTTTCAATTGAACAATGAAAATTATGTCATTACTTACCCACTCTCTTTTTGTTCCAACCCCATATTCCCTTCAGGGCATCTGGGTAAATGTCAATTGTGTTTGTTCATGATATACTTTAGAGCCAAGAGGTCTATAATACCTTGAGAAAGCTATCCATGTCTTAACTGAAATCAAATACAGTACTGTGCAAAAGTCTTAGTCCACTAGAATTTTCACCAACAAAAAATGGTTTTAAGTGGGTTATTTCTATCTTTTGCGGTAGCGTGTCAGTTGGAAATATCAGTT
>JAUMHE010000330.1:2137482-2153402 GCA_032359235.1 Enteromius mattozi | reverse complement strand
GAAATGGTAATATTGTGTATCTGGAATGAATTTTAGATCTTTAAGTCCATCTCATGAAAAATCGGAGCAGAAACAAAAGTGTTGCGTTTATATTTTTGTTGAGTGTAGTACGGAAATTTACTGTTAACCTATTAACAGTTTTTTTTTCATAGCATTTTTACAGCATTTAACAGTTAAAATTATATTTATTTTTTACAGTGTTGCAAATTTAATTTTACATCCCTTAATTCCCACTTTTTTGTTATTATGACTGTATTTCTCAGAATTTCTGTTTTTTTTTTGTTTTGTTTTGTTTTTTTGTGACTTCATATCCCACAGTGGGATTGTTTTAAAGGAAAGGGCTTTCTGAGTGACAAAAAAATGGCTAATCACAGTTTGTGAGAGATTAGAAGCAGTTTTTGACTTAAAGTCCAACAATATCGGTTTACACCTTGATTTGTGTGTGTTAGTATTTTAAGTTTATTATAAATGCAGGCCTATTCTCCTTGTTAAAGATTTATGTGCATAAAAAAGTCCATTTATGCATAACACGTGCATGTCTTTCAGATGCACAAAATAGTGTATCTTGTCAATTTTTGCATGTTTCCTGTAATAAATATTTATTTCAAATTTTGATGAAAAGAGGAGCACCTGCAAAATGATTTATCAAGGCTGAAAATAATTTTGTAAATGGGAAGTGCATATGTATTCAGTATTCAGATCAGAAAATATGTGTATGTGTAAACAAGACATTACTCAGCTCATTCATTAAAAATCTGTACACGTAGAGTTTGCGGTTGTAAAAAGGCTTCATGGTTGTTGCTCGGTTTGGGTAGTTCCCTTCATTGACTTCTCGTTGTGTACTTGGATAGGTGTGTCTTTGCTCAGAAAGGGTTAAAAATGTGAAAGGGGAGAGGAAATGTGCTATTGTGCCTAATTGCCTATAATATGCGTTATGCAAGTGACAAATCAAAACCTTCTTTAATAATTCAAACGTGCAGTCCATTCAGCTATAATTGTGGACTTGACCTTGGTGAAGCCAGGCATTTAAGTGTGTGCACCAGCTGTGGAGAACCTGTTCCATATCCACAGCAGGAAACCATCATTAAACTTCCTTTAATATGTCAGGTTTGGGAGACTATAAGCATGTATGTATTACATGCTTTATTTAATATTTTGTGCATTTTTATGTTCATATGATTTTTATATGTTTAGCAATGGCAGCTAAGCAATATAGTGCAATTTAACCTGTTGCCCTTTTGTGCTGGCACAAATGTATATTCATTAGCCTGCTTGTTAGTCCTTTCCCATGTGTTAACAAGCTCATGAACTAACGGCCTGCATGTTTTGCTCTCCAGTTCTGTCTGATTATAGTGAGGCAAACACAAGATAATCCTTATATCAAATAATCAATCAGAAATCCCCCGCACGGTAATAGAATTCACTTCCGTATATGTGATTGTCGTGTCTTGGTGTTTTGCATGCGCTGTAGCAGACGGTGAGCTGTAATTATCTCTGGTGTTAGACTGCTGTCAATCTATATTCACCGGAGAGCCAGACCGCTTTTCTAGTGTGTGCTGATGAATTATAACATCTATTTGTTTCCTGTGGTGTGAGGCCTCCCCAGAGCCTCTGTTCCACACCTGGCTTTAACATCACAATCTTTTTGATAAATGTACTTTGCCCCTAGATGAGAAAGCAGATGTCTGTCAAGACATCAGAAATGCTAAATGAACGTGACGCTTTTTGTCTTTTCCCAGGAATGCAGTTTGTGTTTGATATCCCTGATGAAATTGGCTAGGATGTTTTGATGGATTTGTACTTCAAACAAACTCCCACATTAACTAATTGAGGATTTGTTTTTTTTTATTGTGTTGGTGCTTGATTTCCAGCCTACTTCACACCCACATGGAAGGGAGTAAATGCCAAATATTTTTAATATACAGTAATATTTACAGTATGTAGTTTACTGACATAGTGATGTTTAATAGCAAGGGTTTCGGTCATTTTAGGTCCAATTCTTGCTATTAACAAACCATTAACTACAACATTTGCCTCAATAAACTATTAATTTGCTGCTTATTAATAGTTAGAAAGGTATTTCTATTGAGTATTGAGTAGGATTAAAAATGTAGAATTTGGTCACGTGGAATATCTTATTTCAAGTAATTATAAACATCCAATATGTTAATAATAGGCATGCTAAGCAACTAGTTAATAGGAAAAATTGGTCTCTATATATTTGAGTGTTGCCAGGGGTTTTAATGCTAATTTAAAATAGATTAAGTGCATTAAGTGCATCTGTTCTCTGTCTGATCCACATTTAAATGTCAAATTTATATTTTTATTTCTGGAGTGGTTATATATTTGCATCTGCCTCAGAGTGTTATTGAAAGAGTATAATTAACAGTATAATTAAAATAATAAAGTCACAATAATTATTATTATTATTTCTTACAATTGCATCTTTGTATTCCACAATTGCCACTTAAGCTGACATTTACACTATTGTCTCTATAAGTATAACTTTAACTTTAGTGCAGTTTTAAAACTCTCAATTACAACTTTATAGCTCAAAATTGCATTTGTATTTCTTCAGTTATGAACCTATATCTTACAATTGCTACTTGATTTGAATTAAGTGAAATTTTAAACCTCAGAGTTTTGGGCTTTATTTCAACTTTATTTCTCACAATCACAAGTTAAGTTTCCAAAATTGCGTCGCCACTGCGCTACGGCATCCCAAGTTTGAACCCCACCTCAATTACCTTTCCCGATCCCACCCCCTCTCTCTAACCCCAATTCACTTCCTGTTATCATACAATCTCCTATCTTAATAAAGGCAAAAGCACCAATAATAAATCTTAAAGTTCCCCCAATTTTAACTTTTTAGTTGACAATTGTAATATTATTTCTCATAAATGCTACTTTATATCTTACAATTGCTACTTTATTTGACTTCATTGCAACTTTAAACCTCAAACCTGCAAATGTGACCTGTGTTTGTGGCTATTTCTCACAACTGCAACTTCCTATCTTACAACTAATTGACTTAATTTAAATATTAAACCCAATTAACCAGCAGGACTAGCTAGACAGGCAAACTCCAAATCACAACTGCAAATATTATATCTCACAAGTTAAAAGTTATTTCTCATAATTGACACTTAATTGCTCACAATTGCTACTTTATTTGATTTGATTGCAATTATAGCTTCACACTTCATCCTGTGTTTGTGACCGTTTCTCACAATTGCCATGCTTCAGCTCAAAATTGCAATTTTCATTTCTTATTATTTTGAAGTTATCTACACAATTCTAACTGAATTTCTATTTGTGAACGTTTTGATTTAATCTCTCAATGACCCTTTTTTTCCCCCTTTTTTTTGAGGGGGGAGGGTGAAAACAGGCTCTCATCATTTTTCTACAATCGTTCCAGAACAGTACAATGTCCTTCATATTTCTAGAAGATTCCATTCATAGTCAGAAACTCACGGCTCTGGTAGCAGGTGTTGTCCGTGCGCTTGTCATTACGGCACATTATCTTCCATCAGCCGCACACATCAGTCTTTTTTCATTGTTCAGCCATGCCTGGCATTGAGATGAAAGCCACGAAAAACGTGCTCTGTCATCTGCGCTAACTGGTTTATACAAAGTGACTGTTGTGTGTGTGCGGTTCAGCGCTGGGTCGGTATGCAATGCCTGCTGTTGTCAGAGGTGAACGGGAGGTCGTTGTCTGAATGCTTATGGTCCACTGCTTAAGGGACCTGTCAAGTCTGCTCAGTGTCAAATAGGGCTTTCACTCATGTTGTCTCTTTTTTGGACTTAAAAGTAAACTGTAATTTCTGATCCTCTAGCATCACCAAACGATATTGCAAAATGATGTCTGTATGCAAACGAGTTTCCAAACACTCCCCCTGTCTACCACTAGTGGTAGTCCTCCCACAGACTCATGCAGATGTTTGAGCTAATGATGCTGTGTCACACTATCTTCTAATCCCACGAGCCTTCATAAAAGTCATGTGGGACGGCATAACCAGACTAACCAGTGGAATTATTTTGTTGCACTGCATCTGGAATGTTGTTATGAGCAAAATATGTTAAAGTATTTCTATACAATTGCCTCCCAGTCTACCACGACTCTCTTCCCAAACGGTCACCTCCGAGATCAAGACCGCATTTATTGTGTTGCCTCTGCTCACTCTGAGTTGCTAGTAATTTGTTATATTTGAGAATTATTATATTCATTGGCTTCTCCTATTTCTCTAGTGATATTTAGTGTGAGTTTATTAGGAAGTGATGATTTTGTTCTCTTTAACTTGGATGGAAATGGTGCTAGTTTTCCAATGTTTTATGCAACATTCCAATTTTGTGCATAAGTTAAGGTCACAACTTAAGAAACCTGGCTAATGCTGTTCAAGGACCACAGTTTTTAAACATTTCTATAATGCTTTTTACAGTTTTATTTATGATTTTTTTTTTTTTCACTTTTACATTTTTTTTTTGTTCAATGCAGAGTTTAGATTTATTCATTATTCATTATGCATTATTCAATAAAACAGAAATATGGTATGCCGATTTTTCCTTTACAGCTTCATTTTTGCTGTACAAAAAGACAATGTGTCATTTCAGCTGAATTTTCAGTAACAATTTTTAACATAACTACACTGCTTACATTGTTTACCATGGTACATTGTTATTGGAGAGCTGCTTTAGACCTTAGTCTATAAGAACATCTCTCTTTCCATATGCTACCCTTTTCCCTTTCATTACATTTTGCCCAGTAGTAACCACTGTACAACTTCTATGTCTAGATAGACAACCTCTCTCCTTTTCAGTGTTTTGTGTGTGTGTGTGTGTGCATGTGCATGTCCTTCACCAGTCAGGCAGAAATATGACAGCCACAACCAGGCTGATAGTTCTTCCAAATCATGGCGTTCGGCCCTGACAGCTCCAATCTCCTCTCACTTTCCCTCGTTCTCTCCCTGCCCACAGAACAAGAGAGAACGATCCGGCTGCTCTGTTTCTTATTTAAATGAAAATATTATTACATTATGCCATGTTTCATTTATCTGGAGATGGAGTCTCATAGAAATTCTCTCTCCACCATTGCGCTCTCTTTCTCTCTCTGTAGCCATAAATGTATTGCAGTTTTAGGTGGTTCACTTACATTAGAAGAATGAGGCCTCGTTGATCCACTTCATGTTGTTTTTCATCTATCAGTCTTTTATGGGTGTTTTTTCAACAGCATGCACTTATATGTGCGGTGGATTTGATTTTTACTAACAGAAAAGATTTTTATGTTACTTTTGCAACATTTACACACACACACACACACACACACACATATATATATATTTAAAAAATCCTTTATAAATATATTATTATCTGTAATAAAGAAATTTTAGAAACTCACATATGCTAGAAAAATTTCTACCTAAATATCTATTGTGGTAAAACTTTACAATAAGGTTTATTAGTTAACATTAGTTAACTACATTAATTTTTTATTCTAAAAGTCAGCAAGATCATATGCCCATAGTTGAAGAAACACCATTCAATATTCGTCAGTAAGTCAAAATAGTTTTATAACCTATACATATTTTTATGCATGCAGATTCACACAGGTCTATGAAAAATGCATACCGTATGTCAACGGTGATATCTCTATAGCAGGATGATAATTGGTTTTCATATCAAGCGATACTTTTTTGATAAAGATGATGATGAATTCTCTACCTTGTAGTTTTAAATACTTCTGTCTAATGACGGAGGGAGAGAAAGAGAGGTGTGGGGTCTGAGTGGTAGAAAATGAGTGAGCGTGAGAAAGAGAGATTCTTCCATAATTACAAAAACACTCATTAGAGTTTTTAATTAGCTTTCTGATTTAAACTCAGGAATAATTTCTATTTTATGCTCTCTTCAATCACACGCTCTTAAACTAATGAGCTCTTCCTTGCTTTATTTCATTCCATTTAATGCCTTTGTAATTGTGCACATTTAATAAGGATTCGGAGCAAAGCATTAAATATGTGCATTACAGAATGTGATCAGAGGAACGCGCGCACACAGTTAATCATTAATCAGTTCTCCGCGTTAAACAGCCTCGTACAAATGATGACCGCTGCTCTGTTAGCATGCTAATGAACATTGCAACGCATGTTAATACTAACTCTGTTTATTACTAACCATTCCGAAGCTGTGGGGTCCAAAAAGCTGTTTATATTTTTACATGTCAGCAGACTTAGATTAAAAAAATTAATTTCACAATGTTTTGCTTTATTGAAAACAGCACTGAAGTTACATGAACTCCACAAATCTGTTTAAAACCGATATGATCTTGTGTTCAGTGGAAGCAAGATCGTCTGATCACATGTACAAAGAAGTCACATGATAAGTGTCACATTGATCATTTAATTATTGGGTCCATGGTGTGACATTTACGTGAACATTTTTTATTTAAAATTAGTTAAATACATTCTGGGTTAGTTCAGGTTGCAAAATATAATTTAAACAATACATTTGCCTTAAAACATGGATTTAAGAACATTTTGAGAGATAATAACTGTGAAGATACATGTATTATATGTATCTATATGTACACTTATACATGTATTCATGTGTAAGTAAAATGTTTGATGTCATTTTAAAGGTTTAAAAAATTATTTCCAATTTTAAATGGGATGAAAAACCTTTTTGTCTGATTGTAGACTTTTGGACCCCACTGTACACTGTTAAAAATAAGGGTTCTTTATGATATCAATGGTTCCAAGAATATCTCTTAACATCCGTGGAGCCTTTCTGTTCTGGAGGGGGGAAAAAATATTTTATTAGGGCTGCACAATTATGACGACAAATCATAATTGTCAATTATTCGCTTGATATTGTAGTTGCGATTTATTAATTATGGTTATCAAAATTTACTTTGAATGACGTTTATACCATTGTTTGAAGAAATTTCATGTCATATTTGTATATAAAAATAAATAAGCTGAAAACATTTACACTGAAAAACTTATGTTTTTTATTGCTTTGCTACAGTACAGTAAGCCTCAAATGTCAACTTTTCATTGGATTGATTGCTGCTTTAAATTGTTAAAAAAAAAAAATATGTATGCATGGTATTATAATGTTAAACTAAAACTATAGTTAAAACAATAGGGGAAAAAAAACTATTTTTTTTGGACCTTTTGATTACGTAATTGTAGCATCCGTAATTGCAACTGTGATTAGAAATTGTATGAATTGTGCAGCCCTACTTTATATTATTAATGTTCTTCAGACTGAGAAAATAATGGCTCTTTTAAGAACTGATCACTGAAAGGTGTAAAAAAAAGAAAACACTTTTAGAACCTTTATTTTTAGGAGTGTATACGAATGCTTGTTTGTTTTTGTGCCGGTGCATGTGACATTCACGGAAGCTATATTAGCAAACTCGTGAAGTAGCAGCTATCTTGGTCAGCACATCTTAGCACATATGTTTGTTGTTGTTGGTGCGGTGGATGTGAGCTGTAATGCAGAGTGCAGACTCGGGTCACAGGGGGTGTCAGGTCCCGCAGCGCACATGTCATTGGAGCTCGGTTTGCTACTGTGACTCAAGCAGAACAGGCTGTTAGCTTTGCCCTTCGCCATCTCTGAGAAACACGCTTGCAATATCTGTACCCACAACACAGGCAGGAAAGTGTGCGGCATTCAAAACAAGCTCCGTCTCAGATCGGAAGGGAATGAATATCACAGCACGGCACCTGTGCCTGCCTGTTTACTGTAACAGGATGCGATGTCGAAGTTACTCTGAAAGTGGAGGCAGTGTTACAGCAAGACTATTTCTTATTCTCGTGCACTTTCGGGTCCTTGCAACATAGATCAAAAAGAGACACAGAGTTTTGGTTGATTTGGGTTTTTGGTGTAGACAAATATGGCCATGTGATGAAGGGCACTTCCTGTAGATAGACTGGTCTTGCTTGTACTGAATACCAGATATCCAGTATGACAGTATGACAGCATGAATGCAATGTTTCTTTTGAAGTAGAGCTCTAAAAAGGGCGAAATCAAGTAAATTTCAATGGATTTCTAATTTTTCCAGAATGCTTTGCATGAGACTAGTTGGGCAGTGTAAATGTGGAAGAAATGTTCCAGGTTCATTTGTGGCATGATGAAAAGAACAAAACAAAACAAAACATGTCATAAATAAATAAATAAAATTGAGGTTACGCTGGGGCATGGAGTGAATGCCGAATGTGTTTTTTAGTGTAAAATATTGCTTGGCAATCTTTTCTGTGAAAATTTTACATCCTATTTGTTGCCATGACAATATAACTAATACCCTAAAATGACTACAAAAACGATATAAAGATGTACAGCTTAAATCATACTTAAAGTTGTAACAGAAAAAATAATGTATTTGCTTTTATAAAATTAGGAACTTTATATTTCTGCTTTTAAATCCTTTAAATGCCCCATTTACTTCCATTGTAAGTGCTTCATTATAGCTTCAAAGAGATCAATTCAGATGAAGTTTACTGTGCCCGCTTCAGACAAATATGTTCATTATGAAAATGTCTGTCATTAATCTTGTTTTGACAATCATTACTTGTCAGTTTACTTCTTATGATGAAAATAACTTTGGTTGATTGACTCTCAAGTCTCTCAGTTTCAATTCTTAACTTAAGTGTGCTTTATTGGTTTGAGTAATATTTTACGTTCATACTGGCAAATCATTTGCAAGTTAAAAGTGGAAGTTGCATGTTTTTTAATACATGGATGTACATGGATTTAGTTCATAAGTCAGTTGTTGTGGAAATTTCCAGGTTTTCCACTTCCTGCTTTCTACAGCTTCACTGCTGATAGAAACCCAACCTCGAGTAGTTTATTTGATGAAATTGTAAAAATGTCACCTCTCTGCTAGTACCTTCTTTGACGGACACAGAAATTCTGAAAATGTCATTACCGTCCCATTGCCCTGTCCCTCACGGAGGCACAAATCTGTGTGATTTTCTCAGGTGGAGTATTTTAGTAAACAAACACTGGGATGGTTTGGTCTGAGGGAGCAGCACATAATTAGCACTTCCACTCCCAATTGGCTTTTCTTTAATAAAGTTTCACCCCATGTCAGAAAATAATTGGCTCACTCACTGTTATGCTGTTTACTTTCCCTCTGCCTCCATTGTGGCGTTAATCTCCTTCGGATAAGCAAGTCTGCATTGATGGGTTGCTGGGAAGAGAGGTTAGAGTTGTCCCCAGACAGACTGACAGACTTACAGACAGACAGACAGGAAGAAAGGAGACATGCAGGCTGGATGCACTCATACCTGCCATGCTCCCTTCAAGCGGCTCTCTAATGGGAATACACTGAGACAGGCAAGACAGGAGGGCACAGATAAGTTTGGCTGGATGACAGCCATGCCGACAGAAAGACAGCTCTGGAGCTGTAATGAAAAAGAGAGAACAGAAAGGAATGAAGGAAAGGAGAGCTGGAAGTACATGAAGGGATGTTCCAGGACCTTAGCCGTCTCACATAATTTATCTTTTAAGCTTTAGCTTTAAGATCACAGTTATGTGTTCAAAACTGTGGTGTCTTTGGAATGAAAATAAGTCTAAAGCATCTCTGAAATAGGCTTGTGCCTTGATGGTGATTGACAAAAGGATAGTTAATCCGAAAATTAAGGTTTAGTGTGTAACCTGTGTGACTGTCTTTGTTTTACAGAAGACAAAAGAGTTTGACAAAAGTGTTTAAATGTTGTTTTGGACTTGACTGACTGTCACTATATTGACACAAACATGGTCACTGGTACTATTCAGACAAGATTAGCGATTAGCTTGTGATGTTATGTACTGATTCGAACAAGATTAGGTTATCAGTAGTTTTCACTGTAACTAAAGCATTTGTTGTTTGGTAGTGGGCGTCATGATTTGATGTTCTGGGTGCATGTGGCTGGAAAACATTGAAATGATCAGGATTTGTGTGGTAATTAAGGCAGAATTTATTTATTCATATTGAATGCTGCTGTTTAAGTGGTCTTTGTGAGGAACATTGCACATCAAATGGTTTGCTAGCTGTTATTTTACCCAGAGAAGTAAGGCAAAAATATCCAAATCCATAATGAAGGTCCAAATTTAGCTCTAGTTTTGATACTTGGAAAGCTCAATTAGAACTGTTTTGAAAATGATATACCATAATTACACAGATTTCTCAAAAAAAAAACAACACCTGAGGTAGTTGGAAAAACTGTAGATAATTGTTTTGTTTTTTGATTAAAGGTTGTGTGGGAGAAGTACACAGAGATGCCTCTGTCAATTACAATCATAAAAGTACATTATTGTTCAAGAAATGTTTTGTTTTTGAAAGAAATCTCCCAGGGCTGCAATTAGCCAAATAAAAATACAGTAAAACAGTTATATTGTGAAATATTATTGCAATTTAAAATAACTTTTTCATTGTCATTTGAAATAATGGCAAAGCTGAATCTTCAGCAGTCATTACTCCGGTTGTCAATTACAACTGACCTAGTATCTCAAGACAGTACAGAATGAACACTTTTTTTCCCTTGTGCTTTATTGCATCTAGCCTGATTAGGGTCTGTAGGGCTCAATCTATTTGTTTAAAATCCAATATGACTCAAAAACTGTGAATAAAAAGCCTATACAATCAGTCATTTTAAGAGTTGTTGTGTGAATGGAGCATTGTTAAAATAGAAAGCCACCCGGATAACAAGAGCACTCAAGGCCTACAGTATATAGAAGACAGTTCTTTCAACACCACTGTTGAACAATCATTTCCCACTTATGGTGTAACGCAATGAGAAATTGCTTCTATAAATGGATCCCTGCTGCTTTTTCGTCTCATTTTAACTATATCTTGATGTGTGGAAGCTGAACGAATGACAAAAGCCCATAGAGTAATTGTCTTTGATGTGCACGGTAGACACTGCTTAAAAGACCTGCAAATAACTGCCATTTTCAGAAACCTCCATCATCTTGATTTAAAAAAAAAAAAAACAATGTGCCAGTGGTGTTTTACAGTAAAAATAGCTGTGTTGTTTTTTTACACATCTTTACGAATTCAATATGCATTTAAAAGAACAGATGGTATTCTGATCGTGTCATCAACATATTTCACGATGACATTTAATGCAATTTAATAGCTGTATGTATTTGCATTGATGCCTGTCACACATTCCAGACTGTTATAGACTAATTCCATATTTGCTGTGCGTGTGTGTGTGTGTGTGTTCTTTGCACAGCCTTGTGTGACTTGGTATTTCTCAGTTTATGTTGGCTTTAGGTGTCTCAGAAGTACTCACAGGTGTTTTGAAAATGATAAACGCAGTTCATCGTCTCGTCTCGGTGTGTGGTGCACACATACTGAATGCGTTTTCCTCTGAAAATGTTCAAAGAATGCTTTTAAGAGTATATTGTACTGAGGGCGAGAGAGGACTTTTCCTACTTTTTTATCATCGGCTACATTTTCACAATCCAGAGGAATTTTGCAGTGCCGTTATCTGCATGACTCTCGGCCAGTTTTATGAGGAAGCTTTGCTGGGTTTGATAAGGGTCCTCAGGCCGTTTTCCCTGGTGTGAGTTTGTTCATCTAGCTCAGTAGGAGAAGTCGGGCATCATCACCACCTGCTACGTCCGGTAAACCAAGGAACCAGAAAACATCTTCCTCATTATCTCTCTTACTGCCATGACTTCAGAATCATTATACCTGCTAATCAAGCTGTTTCGCTAATCCAGGTAATCAGGTTTGACAAATGTCCCCATAGGAAAGAAAAATTAGTATTTCATATTATTCTCATAGGCACCAATTAGTTGAATGTTTGCTTAGAAGGGTCTCCATTTCTCTCAGGCAACCTCACATTTCTCCTTAAGAGTTTCAGAAGAGATTACAATCTCTGCTTTGATATGCCAACGTACCAAAGTCTAGAGTGAAATTATATTCATATGTGCTTGAACATTTCTCAAAAAAATATTATCAGCAGTTTAAAGCTGTATGTTCCTTCCTCTGCTGATTGTGTCTGTTTTTAAGACATTTTAGGAGACGCAACTAAATGATCAACTTTTCAAGTTGAAGCATAACTCCGTTAAAACCTCTTGAAGTCACTTACAGTGTAGTTTGTTCCCTGTGCTGATGTGGAAACAGAAAGTTAGAGCTGGAAATATCTCGAGCTCGACTCTTGTGCCCTTCAAGTACGCTTGACACATGAATCACTACGAGCGGAAGAACTCAGAATTCTTGAGGAAGGGGTGTGTTAAAACATTGCAGAAACAGTGAGCTGTAATGTAGATTATATATAATGCATTTAATCTATTTATAGAGGTCATTAAAGGGGACCTAACAGGCAGATTTGGCCAATCTCATGTTAATTTTGAGTACCTATAGAGTAGTACTGCATCCTTCATATCTCCAAAAAGTCTTTATTTTATCATATTGATAAAAGAAAGATACAGCTGTACGATTCTCCGAAAAAAGCCGAGCTCCCGGAGCTCCATCCACTATTCACGTAACGCTGGGTTCTTTTGGAAAGCTTAACAAGGTTATCTGTCGCTTACAACCAAAAACATACTTCTTTGGAAACATAGGCCTACTTCCTGTGCGAGTCTCATGCAGTGCAGCCGAATGAAGTGTGTTGATGAATGCGATCTCTCTCTCTCTCTCTCTCTCTCTGGTCTATGCCTGCTCCGGCGTGTGCTTCTGGGAGAAATGTCCATGTAAGGAGTTCAATCCTTGTCTATGTCATTAAGACAAAAAAAAAAAACTCTCTGAAACTCTTGAAATTTTGTCCATGCATAGCATGAGAATTCAACTTTTTAACAGTGTAATCAACTCTGAATGCACGAAAGTTCACGTTACCTCTCCTTTAAGTGGAAAGCAAATCCAACGTGACATGACATACTGTAAAAACCCAGAAACCCAAGTTTTTGGTGCTTTTTATTGCAGCGTCTGTCTTTTATTTATTTTTATTATTGTTGTTTGTTTATTTATTTTTGTAGCTTACTGTACATAAGCCCTTCTTTACTATTAGCTAGTTGGTGGTAGGTGACATTTGAGGGAGGGGCATTCTCATTTTAGAGAGTATGTGATTGGACAAGTATTTTTAGAGTGCAAGATGAGTCATCAGTAGACTTGTTTGAGATGAGTAAAGCACAAGTGGTCACCATGAGATACATAGCAGTCGGAAATGTGTTCAGGTGATAGGTGAATCGCTATATTAATTCTGTCAGGACCACTATCGTCAATATATCTTATGATTAGCATACATTATAGGTTGGGGGAATGGTTCTCATAGAAAACGCTAAAAAGACGACCATTTTTTGATTGTGTTTCATGATTTTATATGCCAAAAATATCTAGAAACAGCAAGTCTGTCATGCAGTCAAGTGCAGCTGCTCAAAAGATGTGTGATTGTTGTTATATATTTAGAAATGTGTAAGAGCTGTCTTTATTAAACTAGAAAACACAGTTGGGAAAAAATTTAATAACTATACTTTTCATAGAAATGCAAAAGAATGTAATGTAATGTTACATTTAATTTATTAGCAACAAAGTACACGAGAATGAATCATGTGATATCTGACTTTGATCTCACTGGTGTCTGACTGAACTGTCCATCTTTCTGCAGTTACTTCACTCCTCTCTTGACTGCAGCTGTCTACTCTTGTCTACTTTCCAAGGCTTGGAGCATTTTAAATGAGTTTATCACTAAAAGTGAACTTTTGTAAACTTTTAGGAGTAAACTAGCATATCAATGACCCCAGAGCTAACAGGCATGGACTACAAACCACAAAACTGCACATTTTGATTTGCTTTTTTAGTTCCCCGATCTACAACTTCTAAGCAACAGCATTTTCCTCAGGGATGCTATTTGGATTCCAATACTGTGTTACAAATATAGCCTAAGATACTTTAGATATGTCAAAATTCAGAACTTCAAAAGAACCTAAATGCTTCACGCTTGGAGGTCTAATCATTACAGGCGGCAACAACTACAGCATGTTATATATGTGAAAGCATTGTAATGGTGTGATGTTATCCTCGAGTGTGCTCTCTTCCAGGTGTAATCTAATGGTCAGGTTGGCACTGATGTGTCGTTTACTGGGCTCGGTTCACTTTAATGAAACATGAGAGAGACTGCACTGCTCTGGCTCAGGCGGCTAATTAAACCAGGCTTTTATTTCAGCCCGTCATTTGATCTGATCCAATTAAACCTGTGCTGAGCATAGCCAACATCAGCAGCACCTGGTCACACTCACTCTCCTCTTCATTAAAAAACTGTCACTGTGGTTAAAACGGGTCTAATATGTCCAGTAAACGGTGTTCGAAGAAAGCAGCCCATCAATGAATTCAGGACAACTTTTAAGTCGTCTTACTGTCTCTTGTAATGCTGATGATGTGCTTGATGTTGGCCTTTGATGCTCTTGGGTTCTGGTTTCTTGCAGGTCAGTGAATTTCAAGGAAGAGTCAATACTGTGGAGGCATAGTTTTTCCTCTCGGCTACACAATCTATCTTTGCATGGATTTCCTGGAATATAATCACAGTATGATGATCTCTCTGGGACCAATGTTGAATCTTGAGTAAAACGAGTCTGTTTTTGGAATTATTTAAATCTCTGAAACACATTCATCCTTGCAGAGAGCCAGATGCGTTGGCACTATTGATACAAGCAATCACTTCTGTGCAGATAAACTGTCTTCTTCCAAAATAGCAAGTGGATGTGACTATTAAGATCTTCATTCTGGACTGCTGAGAATCAATGTACTGTATGCTGAGTACTTTTTCCTCAAATCTTACTTTTTGAACTTTTTTATCGATTAGCATCTTTTATTGTACAGAGAAATCAGTCAGTTAAAAGTAATAAAAATGTATCCTTCCCCATGCTGCCCGACTGAAATTGAACGGTGGAGTGAGAGTGATGTGTATAGTCTTTCCCCACTAGGCAAACTCATTTGGAAATTTCTATTTCACTGACAGCACGGCTTCCTGACATTTCTTTTCTCAAAACAAATCAATGTTGACATTTTCCACACGCCTCCTGACCGTTATCCTTAAGACTGGGAAGCCTTTGAGTGAAGTAAGATATTTGTATTTCCATACTTCACTCCCTTTTTCGTAATCCATACTTTAACATTCTCTCTTGACTTGTGATGGCTGCTGTTTGCAGAGCTGGGGAAGGAAACCCCCTGCTGCACTGCTTTGAATCCATCGGTTTTTAAGCTTTGCATATTGAAAGTCTTATGCATGTGTGTGCTTGCTTTGCTGCATAAAGCTGAGGAAAACTAAATGAAATAACAAGGAGAGAGAAATCGGAAGAAATCAAAGATGAGGTGATTTTTTTGTAGCAGCAGGAAGACATGCGAGTTCAAGGCAGGTTATAGAATGCTAGCTCAGGTCTTTTCTGCTGTGATGTACATACAGTAGTGTGAAACGATGGATGATGCCACTTCTTTTCTTTTAGTTTATATACCTAGTTATCATGAAGGCTAATTAATGAGCCAGTGAACATTTTACATGAATTCATCCGTTTTATCCTTTTCTGTGATGTATTCTAAGTTTCTGTTTTATCGCCAAGGTAATGTTATCTAACTGACTAACATAGATTAGGTTTCAGCGAATTAGCAAGAATAAATGTGATTAGTGTTAAAAGCATTATTAAGAATGTGTGGAAATCAGTGATGAAACATTGATAATGATAATTTTTTGCATCACATGCCATTGTTGATGAATTAATGGAGTGACATTACAGCTGTAAATAAATGTGTAAATAAAGCTATAAACTTAGTAAATAAAGCAAACAAAATGAGTTTCTTGTAAATATACTAGAGTTCATAAGTGTAAGGTCAGATTTATTTATGTTTTACTTATGTAGCATATTAGCTCATTAAGGGAAATGTATATAAATAATTACTATTAATTATGATTAATTGCAATTATTTATATTAGCTG
>JAUMHE010000330.1:2122185-2137382 GCA_032359235.1 Enteromius mattozi | reverse complement strand
ATGTTTATCAGTACATTACAGAAAATAATGAACTTTATCACAATATGCTAATTTTTTGAAAAGGACCTGTATATGTAGGCCTATTTAAAGTCTACTGTTTCACAGTCAACACATGACTTTTTGACTAGATTTAAAACAAGGAAAAGTGCACTTTTTAGATAAACAGCAATAATGCCATTTGTGGAGGTAGGGCAACAAAGTTAGATTTAGTGAGTTTAAACATGAATGTGTAAGATTGTATTACTGTACTGTGATAAATGAATGATAATGCTGAAAAAACATTTTCAGTGACAATGTTTGTGTTTGAAATCAAAATAATGAATAAATGTTGTATTTTGTAGTAAACAGCCGTGGATCAGGAGTGGACTTTAAACTCGTCCTGTGCAAAAGCAAAATAAGTCTGTGCTGCTTCTGCACTGCATACACAAACTGTGTACGCACTGCAGACGGATTATGTGTGAACCTGGTGCAACAAATCTTTTTCAATACCTGAGGCAGTGGCACAAAGAAAAAAAAGACATACACAGGGTTTCTTTTATTTAATTTTTTGTCTTATGTCTGTTCTAGAGACTTGTTACAGCTTTTTGATTTTAATTGATTTTCATTTTCATTTAAAATTCACACTGAATACATTTATAACTGTAAAGCATGTCTATATGTCAAAATCATTTATTATTAAAATCGCAATCACAAAATGTATTTTTGTGAAAAAAAAAAGCCCTACTTGATGGACACACGCAGGGTTGTTTGGTTTTTATATTCACACCTGTTGGCCGTTAGAATCACTTTTGTAACATTTTTTTCCAGCTGATGAACAATATAAACTTTTACACCCAATCAGAATCCATACTGCTATAACAAGCTCAAGAATTAAAAGCGACAGACAAGTTTCACTTAGAATAAACAGACTATAATAAACATAATAAATAACCTTATCATTATAGTAATTTTCATAGTTATCGTTATTGTGAACGGGACTTAACTGTCAATTGCATGACATGGTGGGCTACTGTATATGGCACATTAACTTAGTGGGACTCATAAGAATAACACAGCTTTTTCAAGAAGACTGATACAATTTGAGTCTTCATCTCATGTGATTTCATTTTAATCATATTCCTGATTGCTATTCAGCACCTAAGGTCTATTAATTTCTCTATGTGTAAAACTTTTTTAATTAGCCAAAAATGACTGAGTACACCTTTAAGATGACCAGCCATTCTTTAGCATGCTCTACATTACAGCCACAGGGAGCTCTGGTCTTATTGTAGCAGCCCAGACTTGGCACAGCACTGCTGATAAGGCACATTTTCATTAAATTCAGAATCAATTCAGTTATTATTAAACCTCTTTTCATTATTTTCTTCCATTTCTCAATACTGGCAGTGCACGTCCCATCCCAGCAGAGATCAATGCGTTTTGGGTTGAGTGTATAGCCTCAGAAGGCCAGCACAGGTTAACGGCTTGAATTTCAGCAAGTAAATGCTGGCATTTAAAGTCACTGTAGTTTGAGTTGCCAATTGCCTATTCGTTGTAAGTGTCTGGGTTGTAATAAGGTGATGCTTTTTGTTCGTAAGTATAAGTGACTCGCAGAGAATGATCCAGAGATGCTCAGAAATTCACGTGGAGATCTCAAAGTAGGGGGTTTAGAATGAATAATTGACACCTGTGCTGTTAAATGCCTTGGGATGTTTCGCTTATTAAACATGATGTGTTGTGGGCTATCACAAGAGGCTTATGTTTGGAATTTATTAAAAATACATGCACTTTTGCAGAGTGGGTACAATATTTGTAAGGTGAACGCCTGAAACTTTATCCATTATTGAGCATGAAACTTGGCATTTTAGAGATTCTCTGATCCACAGAGAAGAGAAGCTTTTTATCTCCTCATGAAGTCAGATCTGTTTTCTTGGCTTGTTAAAAACAATACTTCTTTCTATCATTCTTCTTATTTGTGCATTCGCAGTTTGCTTACTTTTCCCTCGCTGTCCCCTCTGTTTGATTCATGTATGTTTTAGATTTTTGCTTTCCATAAACAATCTCCCACAAGCCGTGACACATAATTCAGAGTGATGAAGAGGGACATAGGTTGCCACAGGGAATGAGTCTGTTGTCATTATTAATTACACATTGGTGAGAATAGTTGGTTTCACAGCTCATAATTATTAACCAGGGACACTATGGGGTGTAATTATGCCATAAACATGAGGTCTTATCAACATTACTCTCTCTCTGTGCTTTATATTCCCCTGCTAGGCATTGTATTAATGTTCTGTCACAGCTGGCTTATTTGTGTAGCTTACCTACATGTTTGCGTAACATTTAGGGAATGTTGCGGCAGAACCACAGGGGTGTGTGTGTTTACTTTAGTGTGACTGTGGCTGTTTATGCATTATACTCGCATGAGTTGCAAAAAATATGTTGTCATACTCGGACCGTTCATGATCAGTGACATAAAGATTAGTGAGCGGCCAGTTAGAATAACAACTTTTAACTTATAGAACTTTTATTCTTTTAAATAGAGAACGTAGTTAGAATGCCCCTAAAATTCAAGATATTCAAGATCTGTTTGAGTTTTGTTAGTTTATAATATATACTTATATAGTTTGTGTTATTGTGTAAATTGACTGTTTTGCTAAATTTTGCCAACAGTGCAGAACTTTTCGTCTATGGCAAACAGCGGCATTTCACGTTTTGAACAAATTGGGTGAATCATTTAGCTTTGAACCATTGCCCATAGGTGTGTTGGTTTTAAAGTTTATGATCGGTGTATGACATCAAAGTGCCGTGAAACCAATTTAAAAGCATGCAGAGTCGTCTGCTCTTGCTGTACTTTGATGCCACACACCGATCGGTCTGATGATGATGATGATGATCTGCTTCAAGTCGAACAAGCCTAATGATTCAGTGGACCATTCATAAAGAACCATTTACTTCTCCTGAATGCATCAGTCATTAGAACGATTCAAATGAATGAATAAATGACTCAATGACTTAATCATTATGACATTTACCACCACCTACTTGCAGTTTTACTTTATTATTTAGAGTATCATTTCATTAAAGAAATTATTTCATATTTCCATAGTAATAATAATAATAATAATAAAAATTATGTCCGTTTGATGCTTTATGCAACAATGACTTTTAAATTATCTTTTGGGAGTAATTTGCAATGAATATGTGATTTAATTAGATTAATTAATCACCACACCATGTAATTAATTAAATTATACATCACAATTCCCTCTAAAATATTAAGAAGCAAAACATTTTTTTAGCTGTCTCTCTTATGATGTTAAGAAGCACAACTATTTTCAACATCATAAGAGAGACAGCTAAAAAAAAAATCTGCTTTCTCATCATAGGAATATGCAAAATTACATTATAGAATCTACATTATAGAAAAAAAACCCTCAATAAATACAAACAACTTGTTACAGCTTTGCTTTTTTATCCAAGCTGTAAAATGTCATTGAACTTCGAATAGCACACAATCAAAATAGCATCATAACAGTTATTATCCATACAAAATTGTCCACATGAACACTCCAAACAACAACATCATCTGAACTTACAAGCATCAAACAGGTGAAACGTTAGTAGTCCTGTCAGAAATCATGGCATATTTAAAGTGGCTCTAGGTATGTACTTTTTCTCTTTTCTCTGGCAGTTATCACTGGCATTTTATCTGTAAAACTGACATATTGGTCGACCTCTATTCAAGGTTTTGGCATTTTGCATTCTTGGCATTTTGGATGTTGTTGAAGAGGTTTTTCCCGCTCTCCTTACTTCCACTGACATATGGTCTGTTGCCACTGCATTACTCTAGTCTTTCATGCATCTGGAATACTGGATCTGTTTGATCCATGACTTCCGATTTCTCTTGTGCCCGCTCGCTTTATTAAACCGCCACACCTGTTCCAGAGAGGTTCGGAGTGCGATTCGATTTCCCATGGGCCGTTTTATAAATAGCTTTTCTTTCAGAACGCTGTAGCTGGTGGTGTGAGGAGCTAAAGAAGATCTCAGTGACTCACTTCTGCTTTGTTTCACTGCATGCATGCTTCTGGGCCAACTGATGGGTTGATACAAGTGTCAGAAGTGAGATCTGCCTGTCTGCTGCATGATTCAGTGCAGCATGGGCCCTCCGCTCAGCCTCGTCCCCTGAGACACTGCGGACTGAGACACGGTAAATAAAAAGGAGGTGTCGTATCGGAGATAACGTAGGTTTTACTGCTAATATCCGTCTCAGGGAGGGCGGCTGGAACGGTTAATAAAACAGAGAAATGAAACTGTCACGATATCTTAGTGCTCTTGGAGGAGCT
The DNA here is from genome assembly GCA_032359235.1 of Enteromius mattozi. Classification (NCBI taxonomy): domain Eukaryota; kingdom Metazoa; phylum Chordata; class Actinopteri; order Cypriniformes; family Cyprinidae; genus Enteromius; species Enteromius mattozi. Next base: position 2,133,057 of record JAUMHE010000330.1, on the reverse strand, counting down.
GATGCTGTCTCTCTTCCAGTTTTGATACTCATTTGTTATTCGTGATTCACACTTTTTTCTGTGTGCAGTAGCTCCATATGCATTGAGGATAACATGAACAATTCACACAGGATATAATACCTGGATGGATGGATAATTAAATATAATTCTAAATATTATTATTGTTGTTGTTGTTTTTATTATTTTTGGATGGCTGGAGGGATTGGATTAATAGTAATAATAATGATGATGATAATGATTATGATGATGATTATTATTGCACTTTATTTTGCTGTGTTGTTAATAAGTACTAAGTAATATTATGAGCAATATTAATTAACTACATGTACCTACTGTAGGGTTAAGGTTAGGGTTATGGTTTGGTTTAGGGTTAGTTACTTAATTATATATAATTATACATAATTTACTTTAATTATGCTGAAGTTAATAGATACATGTAGCAGTTATGCCACCCTAAAATAAAGTGTTTAAAATTGTATTATTGTTATCATTATCCATCCAAAACATAATAATAGCAATAAGAATGTATTTTTGCATAGTTCCATTGCACTTTTGTTTAGAGTTGAATGTGAAAAGCCTTTTGAATGCTAATAAAAAATAATCATAAAAGCCTGAAGTTACATACAGAAAAATTAAAAGCAAAACAAATATACTAATATAATTAATGAAAAAAACATTCTTGCCCTTTTTTTGCATAGTTGTTTTTTATTATTAAGTATGTGTATTTTCAATTACCTTTACAATGCTACAAACTGTAACTGATTTAATGATTTAATTATTGCAGTTTGCAAAATACACTGCAATAATTAATTAATTAATTCAGAAAGTTGATTTATGATGTTGATTGATAATGATATAGAGGCCTTAGCTTGCACTATAGTTTTAGCTATAGGACTTATGTCACTTGATTATATACTGTACCTGTTACCGCTTTGCCCTCAGCACTTGTGATTTGGTTTTTGTTACTGTATACATCACTTTAATTTAGTGCCTGCACACTGCTACTCTGAATCCTCATGACAGAAAATTATGTAGAAAGCCGCTATTTTCTCGCACTGTGTGGAGGGAAGATGGATGAATGTGGCCTCACGTGTCACACGCTGCTGTGCATCAGCGTTCCGGAGCGCCGTCAGAAACACGCAGCCCGCTCTCCTTCGCTCTCCTCTCTCTCTATTAGCCTGATGGATTGACCATTTGTCCTGAACACTGGCCCAAAACCGCACACGCAACTTGCAAGCCAAGCATCCATTTACAGCTTCAAAGTCTATTTAAGGTGGTGAGGCTCTTCAGTTATTCAGCGCCACACTGGGTTACATATGGGGTTAAATAGACATTCTGTTACACTGATGGCTTAACGTCACAAGTCCTACATGGAGGAGAAGAACAGCATGGCGTATTACTTTGTCAAGCAGTTCTTTAGCACGATAAGTGACACTTAGGCAGGTGTGACAATAATAGAGCCCTAGCGAGTCTTCAACAGTGTCATTTGAGAGACCATTTATTGCCATGGAGGTGACAGGGGTTTTGATGCAATAACATAAAATCATTTGTCTTTCCCATTGCTCCATTTTCTATCTTTGACCTCATAGTGTGTTTTCCTATGGTTTAACCAAATCCTGATTCACAGTTTACATGGTAAACACACATCTTACCTCTTCCAATGGCATAAGGCAGATACAGTACCTGATAGACATTCACATTAAATTAGTTCCCTCAAATATATATATATATATATATATATATATAAATATATAAAATTTTCTTATCTCATTTCACTTACCATTTTTCATTCTTTGCTATATGTGAGCGCTTTGATGAGCTCTTTTATTTCTGCTCTTCAGTGTTACTATCTTTATATTGTTTTCTTCTCTTCTCTTATATTTGATCTCATTTCTTATGGATTATAATTTCTCTTTGAACTTTGTTCCAGAAGAATATTAAATGTATTAGAGTACTACAAAGTACAGTGATGTACATCAAATCTAAGCTCCATTGATGTTTTGTTCATTTTGATGTTAAGCACATTGTATTGTAGTTTTAATCAGATTCTTTTCTTTACATTTAATTATTTTTGATTTGATATAATGCTATAATCCTACTGGGATAGTTATGGGCCCACAGGCATTGTTAAACCTTATTTTTCGGTGATTCATTTGTTACATTTAAGTTTTATTCTTCTTTTTTGGGTCTAATTTTGTGAGCATGTTATGTGATGTAGTATTTATTGATAAAAACGGAATGTACAAATCGTGAATTTGAATGTTTTTTGTGCCCAAAACAAGTTTATGTTTAGAACTTTACATTTCTGCTGACAAAATGCAAAAGGCATTTGTCTTTGTGTTTGTGTTTGTCTTTGTGTAAATTTATTTTGATTTATTTATTTATTTTAATTCCAAAAATCATTAGAATATTAAGTAGAGATCATGTTCCATGAAGATATTTTGTAAATTTTATCAAAACGTAATTTTTGATTAGTAATATGCATTGCTTAGAACTTCATTTGGACAACTTTAAAGGTGATTTTCTTTTGATGTTTTTTGCACCCTCAGATTTCAGATTTTCAAAAATAGTCCTATACTAACAAATCATACAACAATAGAAAGCTTTTTTCAGTTTCAAGAAATTGACCCTTATGACTAGTTTTGTGGTCCAGGGCCACACATTTTGAAATGTTACTGTTTTGTTTGTTTGTTTTTTTGTCACAATTTATTCAGTCCTACTGCTTACAGACATCAAATGTAAGTTGAAATCGATTGCAACTCTTAAATTTTGGCTTATCTTTTTGTCCCTGTGTTTCAGTGAATCTCTGCCTTGGTGTTGTCCTTGCTTTAATTTGGTTCCCTTTACTTGATTTTATACTTATAACTGCTTGTTTTCTCAGCCATTTCAGCACATCATGCAAATTTAACTCCACTTAATTGTTCCTTGTATTAAGAATGATATAATTGAATATTCATATGTTTCTCAGATTTGTTGGATCATAACAAAAGTGGCAGCTGTTGAGTATAGTCTCTTGACAACCTCGCCACTTCATTACGATTTTCTGGGACACCAAATCCCTGCATTTCTCGCAAAGATGCAGTCTTACACGGATCCTGTTTGATCATGCGGTTTGATTGGCGGCGTACTGTGCTTTGTTTGTTTGGTCTTTCCTATTTTCTGCCTAGTTAACTCACAGCTCGGAAAACAGCGCTGTAAAGATTTTTGATGGAACCAGTAAAAGCAGAATCAGGGCAGAGACAGTATTTTATGCACACAGCCACTCAGCTGTCGGCGGTGATGAGTTGAGGATTATATTAAATCCTCAAGATTATGAGGAAAGAGTGAGCAACATGTACTTCAACCGTCTCACTGGTTGGTCCCGTTAAAAAAAGAGAGAGAGAGAGAGAAATAACTAAGAAGGAAGCTCCATCAACTATAAATACCACAATATCTCACTGCTCTATAATAAGCTGAGGACATATCCCAGACTACCGAGTGTTTCCATGGTCTCTGCTGCTGTTGCTGGGCAGGTGTTTTAAGCTGGAGATATTGCGCTCAAGCAAACACCTTCCTTTATGGAAAGAGATGCAGCCCCCGCAGCACAGAGTCAATAAAGTGTCGAAGATGAGTTTGTGTTTTCCACATGGCCCAGGTCACTCCTGCAGCGAGCTGCTCACAGAGGGTAATTATGCCTCTAAGATAACAGTGTATATTCTATTTCATATCACACTCAGATGTTGATACAGTTCTCCTGAGATGAGCTCTAGGTTGTCCTCTAAAAATCTTAAGGATGTCCTTAAAGAAATCTGTGTTTCTATCTCTCCATCCATTCATCCATACAGCTATCTATCAAGTTATCTGTCTATCTATCCATCTATCTATCTATCTTATTATCTTTATCTGTTGTTATGTCCATTTGAGTAGATGGGTAAATTCTCTTAGTAAGACTTTATAAGACCTTCTTAGTTATTTCTCTTTCTTTCACTTTTACTAAAATCACATTATCCTACTGGAAAAATATGAATAACCCATTACACATTTTATGCCAGTGTTGTTGCATCCCAATTATTTTAGGGTTGAAGATCAAGTCAAAATATCTAATAGCAGTCTTAGCTTGCAAACATAATTGCACCTCATCACATTATTCACCGTTTGCTGTTCTTGTGCTTTGGGTCAAGAATAATATGTAAGGCATTTTTATGCTAGATAACTCATTAAAATATAATGGTGAGTAATGGGAATGTGCAGTGTGGTTGATGTTGCTATGAAAAATGAATATGTAAAAATAAAATTAATGTTTTATTACTTTGTTTTGTGCACTTAGTGTTTAGTGATCCATTTGTGTATCTCTTTCTATTTGTCTGGATATTTGTAGATTCATACTGACTAAATAGATCATCTGTTTTGAGACTGGTCACATTATGTTGCCTAATCCTGCTGCAAATACAAGAAAATCTGCCTTTCACCATTTGACCTGTTTTCTAGTAAGAGGTCCTGCGTGTGAATGCTGTAATCAGATCTTAACACCCCCCTGCTGCTTCAGACTAGTAATACGAGGGTTTCTTCTGGTATACGCTGCATCTAAATGGGCCTGAGCAGCACTGTTTACTAAGTAGTAGGACTTCTGCTAGTACTGGTTAGAAAATCAAACATAACACAGTTTTCTTGTTTCCTTTTCATTACTTCCTTCGGTCACTAACTGTATCAGGTGGTGGATCACTTGGAAGTTGCTGCATAGTTTCGCTTCAAGTACAGTTCTGCTCAAATTTCTCAGTTCATGTCACAGGAAACCAATTGTTTTTTCGTTGTGTAGCTTTCTCTCTGAATGCTCTTTTAGAAGTGAAATATGTAATTGCTGAACTACCAGACATAAAATAATAACGTTGTCACACATGATTTTAGAATACTCCTTCCATCTACCTCTGTTTGGATGTGCAGATTATCCTGCCTCAAATTCACACTGTTGGTTGAGCCAATGTTACAGTGTCATGAAGCAGATTTTAATGAATAAATTTGTATTTAAATTAGCATTTTGAAATATATTTTATTCCCAAGATGCAAAGCTAAATTTTTAGCAGCCGTTACTTCAGTCTTCAGTGTCACATGATCATTAAAAAATCATTCTCTTATGCTGATTTTCTGCTCAAACATTTTATTTTCGTTTGCAATTTTAAAAACTGCTGTCCTGCTTTATATTTTTTCTTAAACCATGATTTATTAATTCCATTTTATTTGATTTTATTTCTGTTTTTATTTATTTATTCATTTTTATTTTTTATTTATTTATTTTATTTTATTTTTAAAGAGCAGCATTTAATGCTTCCTGGCTGAATATAATTCTTAATTTCCTCCCATAATTTTTTTTTTCTTATATTTTCTTTATATATTTTTTGTGGTATATTTATCTATTATTTATTATTTATTACAGAACAGAAATATAGAGCATTATTTTTTCTCTTTTTTAGCCATATATGTAATGTCTGAAATGATTTTGCATGCTTAACGTGTTTGAGAAGTGGAAAAATCAGCTGTTGAACTTTCAAATATCATTAAACCTTTAATTGATTCAGGAGTAAACATAATCAGGATAAACTAATCAGGTTTTCCATATTTAAACTATATCAGTCCTCTTCATGATGATGATCCCATCTCTTTCGATGACCCTTCCTTTGCCTTTCCCAGGGATCTAAGTTGTTCACCCCTCTGATTGGTTGTTCGCTCGTACCGAAATCAAACTGGCAATCAGTGTAGACAAAAACAAACATTTCACGTAACCTGAGCCTGCGTCACAGGGCCAGTCTGCGTTCCATCCAATCAGTGTCCAATGAGCTCAATCCCAGAGAGGCCTCCTTCATCCCCTGCGAGTCGCCGCTCCTCAAATCACACAACGACGGCATGGGATCCGAAGACTTTGCCGTATATCACAGCCCGTGTGAGGGCGTGCTCAATCAACGTCATTATCCTCCCCTGCTCGGAGGAGGGCAGCCATTTTAACTGCACTGATTATGCTAATCTGGTGACAGGGGACCACCCTCGGTTGATGTAGTGGCTTATTAATATTTACTGACAGCGTCCCAGCACGAGGGAGTGTGTGACATAGCACTGGATCTGTTGGGAGTGCCGACACACAGCCACACTGTGTTTACATCCCTTCCTTTCTGATGTTCTACAAACTGTTCAATTACCGTTACAAAAAGGAAAATACAAGAGCGTTTGGATATTTATCATTTAGCCACTAGGCTCACAGGAGGACGACTTTGAGGGGTCCTTTGCTGTACGGACATGTAAGCGAGTTGAAGGGGATAAAGGAATGTATCTGCGTGACAGGTTTCATTTTTGAGGAGGGCTGAAGCGATAGACCGCCGGTGGGGTGTGAGAAAGAAGATTGAAGAGTGAAGAGAGAAATGTATTTATTTGTGTCAGTGCTACACAAGCGTGGTGAGCATTCCTCACTGTTTGTTCGGGGCTGACAAATAGCACAGTCCTCCTGGCACAGACTGATTGACAGTATTGAAGACTGTGTGAGACATCAACAGTGTGTCTACAGAGGAGACAGCTTAAGTCAATCTGTCTTCAACTGTAGAATAAGGAAACGGGCCACAGAATTATGTTGTGTGTACGTTAAAGGAACAGTACGCCCAAAAATAATAAGTACTGTCATCATTTGCTTAACTTTATATTCTTTCCAATCCCATGAAGTGTTGTTTTTTATTATTATTTACAGTACATGCTATTTATGTGGTATTTCTTAATATTTTGGTAACATTAGTTAATGAATTAACCAAAATTATAACAGAGTAATATTTGTTACAGTATTATTAATCTGTTAACACAAGTTAATAAAATACATCTGTTCATAGTTCATGTCAACTTTAAATAATGTTAACAGATGCAACTTTGTATTAGTAAATGTTGAATTTATAAATACTTCAAATTTACTTTTCCGAGTTCAGTGTTAACCAGTGGAACCTTATTGTACCTTAGTGTTATTAAATATTTAGAATTAGCTTTTTTTATATATTTCTATATATATTTTTTTACTTTTAGTTTGTTTTATTAAGTTTAGCCATTTTGTTTGCTTAGTAGAGTTATTTCTATTTAACTGTATTTTAGATTTTATTTCAGTAATTTTAGTCATTTTAGTATACCAGATACTAAAGCTAAAATTGATTTCATGAGATAGAATATGTATATATATATATATATATATATATATATATATATATATACATGTGTGTGTGTGTGTTGAAAATAATAAAGCTTTTCCCTGATATTTATATATGATTATTTTTCAGTCTTTCTTTGATTTTGCTGCTGTATGTACCTTATCAACCAAAATGAGCCAAAATGACCTTTTACGATTGATTAACCTCTTAACAAGTGAAAAGACTAACAGTTCGTATCTACGTGTTAAAATATAGTTCGCCTCCCTATCTTTAAAAAAAAAATGTCTTTTTGCACAGCCAGCATCACATTGTGACAAGTTCAGAAAATAGTTTATGCTGAAATGTGCCACACAAACTGTAGGGTCAAGCTCCAGTTAACTGGGACGCTGGTAAAAGACTTCAGTCCAGTCAGAAGGGATCCTTTGGGAATGGCTACGAATGTTCTCTTTAAATCATTCTGAGTTATTTTGTTTTCTCCCTTTTCTCCGCTCATGTTTGCCCTTCTGTCAGATTAATATCACACAAAGAAGAAAGGCAACTCTCATCACACGTAAAGAAGTAATGTCTGCATTTAATTAACACAGCAGGACCCAGACAGCGGGTAGAAAGAAAACAATTAACATTTCCAACATGTCCCTGTCTGTATTTCACATTTAATCTAATTTGAATCTGAATTCAATACAGAAGGAAAGTAAATATAGCCTGACATCTTTCTGCAGTCTCTCAGGATTGTAAACACATTAAATGCAGAACATTTGTTAAATGCCTTGCAAAAAAAAAGAAAAAAAGACATGGATTTAAAGTTAATGGTAGGTCATCTAGTCTGAATAAGCACATTTGGTCACAAGCTATCTGCATTGTGGATGGTTAGCATTTTTTTTGTGGGTTCAGGTCATTCCGCATAAGAGAAGGATTTTACATGCATTCATAACTTGATTGACTCCAGTGTGAGCGTCAGTCCTGCATTCAAGCACAGACACTGTGTTAAGACTTGCAGATAAGACTTGTCCCTCTCCGCACGGCAAGCGAGCTGGCCGCATTGTCAGCTTGAAGAGTTGAATTCAACTCATTCACATCTTCCTTATTTAAGCAGGTCAGCCAGTGTCAAGTCAATTCCGCCATGATAATAAATTCTCACGGACTAGACGGAGAGTCTGATTCAATTTCTGCACAATGAAATCTTAACCTACAAACCCCAGTAGGTTCCTCGAAGAGAAGAAGTTCGTGCTCAATTCTCCTTTGCCTCTATTTATGAGAGTTTCACAAGAGCTTGACCCTTTCCTTTGCCGCTCGAATCTATTTTGGCGACTTTCAGAGCTGGTTTGAAACATAATTAGATAGCGCTTTGGGGAAAACGTTCATCCCTAGACGATTTTTTGGGTTTGGTTTGCTCCGAAGGATTTGATTTGAACGGATCCCAAAGGTTCTAGCTACATCTAGTCTCTGTTAAACCACTAACTTTGCTTCCATGTGTAGCGCATAGTGTCTCGGTTATCAGTATCTTACACCTTGGTCATTTCTATTTCCTCTGAGAGAGATGTAAGCAGGCAGAAGGGACAGAAAGAGATCTCTCAGTAGTCATTTACTCTGACATTTCGGGTGCAAGGGAATGCACAGAAAGAGACGGGGGGAGAGAGGGAGCAATGTAGGCATCCTCTCTCTAGCACTTAATTTAGCACACTGTGGTAGAATGTGGTCTTATCTCAGGAGAGAAAGAGCTGTGCAAATGCCCAATACCATCCAGCAGTTCCTTCAGACAAGGTGGACAGGTCCAGACTGTGGAAGGAGAGGTTAAAGAGGAACCACTTAAATTGGAAGGCCTGCAGTGAAGAAAGACAACTTTTCAAACCACGTCTTTTTCTATCTACACGGTGTGAAAATAAGATTGCACAAGTGAGTCAATTTTGCTGTCAGTTTGTAGTAAATGTATGACTTTTTTTGGTTTGAGTTAACTTGGGAAGTCCATCTCATCTTTTGAACCTTTAACTGAATCAAAGAATTTCATTTTTCATTTTCATTTTCCAAGAGTCTATTTTACCCCCTGTTGGTAGTTGTCAAAAGTACATCATTCTACACTCTTAAAAATAAAGGTGCTTTAAGAAGTTTCTTCACAGCGATGCCATAGAAGAACGATTTTTGGTTCCACAAGGAACCATTCAGTCAAAGGTTCTTTAAAAAAACATCTCTTTAACATATTTGATGTAATCAGCCTAGGGAGAAGAATGGTAGAGTTAAAAGTATTCTCTGAAGTTAATACACTGATGTCACATGGACTGCTTTACCTATGTTTTTACTACATTTCTAGATCTGGGATTATTTCAGTTGTATTGCTGTCTATGGAGGGACAGATGACTCTCTGATATCATCAAAAATATCTTCATTTGTGTTCAGAAGATGAGCGAAGGTCTTATGGGTTTTAAATGACATGAGGGTGAGTAATTAATGACTGAATTTTGCATTGTTGGGTGAACTAACCCTTTAGTGGTGTAGGGTCAAAAGCACTTTTCTTTATTTAGAGCTGTTTAAAATTATGCATGTTTTGCCAGCTTACTTTCAGCTATTTTAAAACTCTTTTATTTTCTATTTTTTTCATATTTATTTATTTAGTGAGGTCGCTGCTATCTTGATGATAATCACTGAGAAGGGTGTGGGTCTGTTTTGCAGTACATCAGCATCAGGTCAGGCAGTCTTAATTGTGATTCAGTTGGACCGTTTCATTCTAAAGAGCCAATAATCTCAGTAGCAGTGAGGAAGAATATTGCTCCATAGTGGACTGTTAAATGACTGATGTATAGCCGCTCAGCCTTGGGGCTTTGCACTGCTGCCTGCTTAATTAGCGCTAACTCATTTTTCTACACAGGCGTTTTGTTGCAAATGACAAACACACCACAGAATTACAGTAAAGCAGAGAGCTATGTCTGCACCTCAGGCGTCCATTGATTTCAAACAGTTTTTATTGGTCTGGGGTCCAGCGTGAACAAATATTATTTGGTGGACCCATGCTCTTTGCATTCTGGCTTTTAGTTATCATTACAGAAGTTTGTTGCTGCTGCGTCTCAGTAATTTTTTTATTTTTGTTTTTTGGCAGGTATTGATATTTTGGGGCATTACTTATATATTTTGACTCAGGCTGCACATTTGTGGCTGGCTCTCTTCTAATTGCTTTGGCACCTCATCTCTACAACTCCTGCGCTCTTCCGTTTTCCGTTTCACAGAGCTGCGCTCTTCCATCACAACACACTTGTTGTGTTCCACAGCTTGAAATAGATGTGCTTAATGCCAAAAAGTTTGGATCTTCTCTATCGGTGGTCTGATTTGTCAATAGTGTGTTTTTTGTTTCTCTTGTCATTATCTCAGCTCGTAAATTGGTGAAAAAACGGATGTTCTCCATTTTTGCTCCAGTGACTGTTGATTCATATCAGTTTAATTAGATTATTTGGCTGACAGACAGTTAGGTTTAATCAGAGAACCGACTCTCGTGTGAGTGCAAAGTAATTAATTGCTTTAATTACATTTAGTTCCAGTTCTGGCTGTGAGGGAAGTTGTCAGAGATAACCTCACATGCCATGAACTCAAACTAGGAGATCTCAGCATGAGATAAAACAAGCAGGTATGTCAGAATGAGAATGTATTTGTTTAATATATTTGTTGAAGAGAGAAAAAAAAAAAAAAAAAAATATATATATATATATATATATATTTATATATATTGAAATTAAATTAA
>JAUMHE010000330.1:2074868-2086808 GCA_032359235.1 Enteromius mattozi | reverse complement strand
CTCACCTAAATGTTCAGTCAGTGTATTTGTACAATTTTACAATGGTTTAGCCTAATTTAGTTGCCCAGCATATTACAACAATATTACACAGCACAATAACGTTTATATATTTATTTATTTTTTTACATGAATATTTACCAAGATGGACATTTTGATATTTTGTGCGCATGATTTAAAAAATGGTCTGTGCGTGAAATGGAGTGCATGTAGGGGGCGTGGCCTTAGTAAACCTGCTGTGTGCACATGATTGAGCAATTTTTAGTCTAGAAATTAAACTTAGTTGTTTTAACCAAGATTAAGCTGCAAGAGTTTTTTCTCAGCTACATTTAAATTCCTAGTTCCTGCAATTTTGATCATTTCCAGTTTATTCCCATTAATTCTCATGTAAAATTGAAAAATTCCAGTCTTGAAAATTCCCGGAATTTTCCAACCCTATCCAGGACCGAGTTTGGACAGCCCTGGTCTAAACCATTAGATGGTGTAAGAGTTTCTACTGGCTTGACTAGCTGATCTGTTCTCACCTGTTGTGTTGTGTTGAGCGCTCCCTGTCTGGAGGTGAGCTCTGCTGGGATTGGTAGGCTCCATGCCTCCTCAATACTAGGGAGCATTTTACTTTTACTTGGTAAACTACCTTGCTGAAGATTACACAACTGAGCCTAGAAAAAGATTGCGCAGAAAACATGTTCAGTGCCGGATTCAGCTAAGCTTGAGTCAATGCAATGGTGGTATGCATCAAATCACAGATGAAAATGACACTCATATCATCCTCGGTGTATAGCATGTCAGACAAGGGGACGTGATTAAACTCAAACAGGAAGGAACTCAAAAACAAACAATGCTCACAATCTTCCCAAAAGAAAAACACAATGATAGGCACATTAAAATGAAACATGTATACTTCCTCTCCTGTTAACGTCATGCACAAGCACTCTCTCTACCTGGAGGCATTTAATGCGAGCTGTTAGAGCTGGGATGTTACTGCAGGACTTGCTGCACGTGGCATTGATGTAGCACTTGATGGCATCCTGCGGCTGGTTACAGGACTCGTAGAGTGTGCCCAGGTCCATCCAGGCGGCTGCATGGCTGTGGTCCAGTTGCACTGCACAGATATACGCCTGCAGGGCATCCATCGGCTGGTTCTGCTGCTGATACAACACACTGGAGAAGCAAGCACAACAGAGACGAGTGGTTAAAAAGGGAAAGCTAAATAAACAGATAGATCATAACTAGCTGCCACAGGTTAACGCATCAAGAAACAATTCACATCTTTCACATAACAATTTTGCCATATATGACAAACATTTTGTAACAACTATATACAAATGTACCATTTTTTATTTTCTGATTAGCTTTGCTGACATTTTGGGAGGTTCGAATTAGGTAAAAGGGTTTCCACAATCTGTGATGGGACAAAAGTTTGTAAATGGTTGCTTTCAGGTTTGTGATAAGGAGGTTATTTAACAGCTGAGCTGAATGCTTTAGTCTACATGTCTTGAGCAGGTCTGTCCCTCCCCTGAGAGCAATATAAACCAAGCCTGAGGCAACATGAGCCCCAAATGAGCCAATTTCTATTCAGCTACTGAAAAAACAAACAACAAGAATGACTAATTTTAATAAATAATAAATGGGAGCATCTTAACTTCACAAACAACGATTATTAAGAGCTTACCCAATTGAGCACCATGTATCTGCACTGGCCTCAGACTTGTCAATAGACTGTCGGTAAGATATGAAGGCATCTTGGACCTTCCCAATACTTGAGTAGCACCTGCATAACAAGCAAAAATACATAAGTTCAAGACACTTTCAAACACATGAGTTGTAGAGCTTAAATGTGAAAATTATTTTCATATGATTATGCATCTGACAGACACTTTCAACAAATTACTCAATTACACATCACTCAATGGATGAGCTACACAAAAAAAACCTGTTTTGTTCAAATTAAAAATATATATTCAAACATAAAATGAAAATATAATAGTATAATATAAAATAGTATAATATAGTATAACATCAAATAATATAATATAGTTTATATTAATAGAATAGAATATTCATTTAAATTGGGTAAATTTTTGCTTACCTGCCCAAGAAATACCAAGACTGTCCCGAATTGGGGTCTGCTTCTAGGGACTTCTGCAGACACTGAATAGCATAGCTGTTCTTGTTGGCTTTATCTCCCAACTGTTCGACCGTGTGATGCATCCAGCCTGAGGGAGCAATGGGAAGCATGAGGATTAAATAAGAAACTGCATTCTCAACAAAACAACTAGAACACTAATCCACAGTGTGCAGTGTGGAGGCTGTTACACTGGTACTCGTAAAGGGAGCAAATGGTTCAGGGGGTGGGGTGGTTTCTACTACCACCAGCAGCTTCAAAAGGTCTCAGCAGAGCTGGCTATCTCCAAACAGCCCCTCTCTTCTCCATTCCTAGCCAGCCAGAAGTTGTTAAGGAGAACGAGACAGTGTGCAGACAAAGAACTTCCCCCATGTGGCCTGTCTTCTCCAAGGCACTGATCCCAGCCGAGTTCCTAACACCTGTGGCAAGCGCCTGCACCCGGGACACGTTACTACAGCAACCAGACCATTGCTGACAATTGCAGGGGCAACGTGGCAATGGTTTTATGGTAGCTGCTTTTTTGCGCTTTCTTTTTGGACTAGCAATAGAAGCAAGCTTGGTGTGATAAAGAGCTGGGGTTTGAGGATTCACAACTCACAACTGTGGCAATTATTTAAATTATTTCATTACTTATTGATGCTTTTAACACAGAGTACCTTGCAGACAGCTTTTTCCTGGAGTGCTTTGCTCATTGGTGCCACTTTCCCAGTTTTTGGACTGCCCTTGGCTCAGATTTCTAACCACACCACGGTATCGCAAAAGCAATCTGCACATTTATTAGCAGCAATTGCGTCTGGCAAAATTGCACACCCTAGAGAACTGGAACACATCTTACAAAACTTTTTACTATACATTTGGGGATGCTGTTGTGGAGAATCCCAATAAGATTATTTGGGGAGATGGCATGATGCAAGACATTAGTGAGGACCATCTGAAAGCTGAATGGATGAATTATGACGAACAATTATCTAATCTGAAAATAATTTTAAAGAATGACTGAAACACCTAAATGAAATATTCTCTCTTTACAATGTATTTCAAAATACACATCGGTGGAATTTGTGGCTGCAGAATTCCACAAACAGCTGTGCAGAATTCCAAAAATTTTAATGCCAGTTAAAATGAACAAACCTCACCCTCTCGCAAGCCCTTTTTTTCACCCAACAAGACTGTAATATTTACCTTAGTTTGCCACATACATTCCTTATTCCTTATCTTGCATGCAAAATCTGTGCAGAAAGTGCATATTGCACTCTTTGGCTAATCAAGATTGAAATCTTGCAAACAATCATCTACATAGTAACCCATAAAGCCTGGTTTCCCACACATTTTGACGGATGAATTTTCATAACTTTTTCCAGCTGGTTGTGATTACTGGATAGATTTTTAAGATCATTTTATGAACACTGCACTGCAGTCGATGAAATATTTAATAGCTGAGCATAACTAGACATATCTGATGACAGAAATCAGTACTTTTCCATTACTTTTTTTTTATGAACTGCCATGACTTTTCCAGGCATACAAATCACAAATTTTGATATTTCTAGGTTCTTTGTGACTGTGGGAAGCAAGTAAAACGCACACTCACCTAATTGTTGGAGCGTAGTTGCCTTCACCTGTGCAGGGAGATTCTCTGTTTGTAACAGACTCTCGTAAGCTTCCTTTGCGATGCGGTATTTCTTCTGCAGACAGACAGAGAAGGGGAGAGATGTTTTAACAGACAAAAGGGTCAGCGCTTTTATGGCCCCTCCGGCTTGACACAAAGGGCCTCAGACAGACCACATTGTACGGTTTCAGGAATAGAGGAAACACACTGGACACTGACCAGGCCAGACACAGGGACACAGGAGGAGACAGACAAACACACAGACAGACACAGGGGGAGGGTCAGTCCAGACCAGACTAGACTTAACAAGTCAGACAGATAGAGACATGCTCTGTATCAGTGTAACTTGAGAAGCCCACTCAGAATAAGTGTTTGTTTTTCTTAGCGACCTTGACACAGATCTTTGTTGGAGCTGATGGCTGACTACCATAGCTGACCAACCTGAGCACCTAGACTCCAAACACACTTAAAAGCAATCTAATCTGTGTGTGGTGGACAATAAAATCGACCAATTGTAAAACTTTGGTTGGCTGATTAGTGCAATCATCATTCCTTACAGCAAAAGTTTTGATAGAAAGAGCATGAACATTTGTTTGAGACTTAACACAATTGCTGGAAATCAGACTTTTATAGTAAGGGGGAAAAACACATACAATGGCAACCAGCATCTATTTGGTTACCAACATACTTGAATATCTTCTTTTGTGTTCAACAAAGAAATGCATACAGGTTTTTTGGGGGGGAGAATATTCATTTTATAGATTAAAAATATCTCAATTTAAATGCTAAAGCACACAGAGCATATTTCTGCATTTATTCCCCTCCACCCCTCCTCAATACTGTACTCAGTACAATACTGGACATATGGTTCTTAAATTCTGGAATCAAATCATTCCTCATTTAAATGTATCATCTAAATGTTTGCCATCACAGATTCAACATCCTTTGTCTATTCCACATAGCCTTACCTTCACTTGCTTCAAATTAAACAGAATATCTATGATGACTATCTGTCTATGGAGGTACGTGTAAAAGAACAGTCACTGTTGGTGTCTAGATCATCCAGAAAATTATAATCCCCAAAACATGAGTATCAGTGAAACACAGAATATTCAGATAAAATGTTCTGACAAAAAAAGGGGAACACTCACCTGAATTTCATATACATGAGCGACGTGGAACTGAACTGTAGGAACAAAAAGAGGAACTGATCAATACCAGAAATCCTTTTCTAATGGAAACACCGCATTCAAATCTGATATCAGGCCAATAATTAAACCAAAGTTCTTTGTCTTCACTGTTTCAGCTTGAGCATTAATAAGCTTATGGGGGTACAGACACTAGGAAGGAAGAATATTAGCTTGCCCTTTGTGCACTTCAAGCATGTCAGTACTACCCGTATGCAAGGCAACACATGGCTGAATCCAGTCATGCAGTTTCCCTGGCAACTGGAGTCTCAGGCAGGATAGAAATGGTAAGAGGAAAAATCTAATTGAGGAAATATTCCTTTTTCCTATTAAAACCTCTCTCAAGGAGACAACGAACATTGCTGTTCGCTGCTAAAAAACACTCATGCATAATGTGACAATGCAGTTTCCTAATAAAAAGACAAGTAACAAAAATGAATAGGAGGGTACTTACTTTCAGCTTTGGACAAAGTGCAGGGCGTGGAGTCAATCAATGCCAGCTGAAAATGCTACAAGACAAGGTGAAGTTTGATTAAGCTGGATTTAGTTAGTAACACAATTTCTTTTTTTTTGTCTAAATTGTCATTCTGAAATTAGATCTGCTCAAATGATTTTGGCATCAAATAACTATACCAACATATTCATCCATCTAAAGAAATTGGCTACAGCCAAAGCAACATTTCTTCCCCAACCAATGCATTTATGTCGAAAAAAAAAATCTGTTGTTTCCTTAAAGGAATAGTTCACCCAAAAATGAAGATTACAGCATATTTTACTCACCCCCAAGCCATCCTAGGTGTATATGACATTCTTCTTTCAAACAAACACAGTCTGAGTTTTTTATTTATTTATCCATCCTGGCTTCTCAAACCTGGGTAATGCTGGTGGATAGTGTCCATTATTTTGAAGCTCTGTAAATCGTATATATCCATATGTCAGAAAAACTTACCTATTACGCCAGCAACGGCCATATGAGTATCACAGAGAATGTCGAGTTTCGGCTTCTTGGCTGACTTTTGACTTCATCATACACCCGAGTCAGTTGTCAGCCAAGATGCGCTTTCAGGGATGCACATACAGCCGTTGCTGGCGTATAGGTTAGTTCACCATCCACCAGCAAAACCAACCTTGGAAAAGCCAGGATAAATTTTAAGAAAACTCAGACTGTGTTTGTCTGAAAAAAGAATATACACCTAGGATGGCTTGGAGGTGAGTAAAATATGCTGTAATTTTCATTTTTGGGGGAACTATTCCTTTAATAATATGCAACGGGCCATATGGGACTAATAACACAAACCTTCATTGTTACAACACCATTAAAAACAGATTCAACTAAATTCTAAATTGAATCATAATAAAATGTAATTATGAAATGGAGACAGAAATTTAGGAAATGGATCGATCACGGTTTTCCCAAAACAACCTCAACCTCAATTCCATCCATCAAACTATCCCATGACTCCACATCTGTTGAGACACTGATCACTGGACATTTGGATGTTGGCCATAGACTTTTATGAACCCCAGCTGTGTTAAATAACTGCAATTTTTAACCATTCAGAAAATACACAAGTACTGTACATTCACCAGCGGCCAAGGTCCTATTCATTTTTATCAGTCAATCTAATGAAGCCTGTCATATTTCTGCAGGCTATGATATAATGTTATGCAATAACGGCCAAAACAATCATGCAGTCATTAATTCCTTCCAATCATGATTCATTCAAATCCTAGTGTACATTTTCAATCACTTAAACTTAGAAAGACAAATTAGGTAAAATTCTTGCTTCATTCATTCCTTCTACAATTGTCATTAGTAAATATGTCTACACGTATATAACTACTAAATGATTCAGACTTGAGACATGAAACTCAGCAAGGTCATGAAGATGTGATCTTGCAGTCAGACACAGCTAATGTTGTACATTATGTTGTGCGCAGGGCACAGAAACACACTCTGTGAGCAGCATGATCACAACACTAATCACAAACCTTTTAACAACCCCAGACATAAAGAATCACCAGCTGCTCAGGTTACTAAGAAACCAGCCCAAAAGCAAAGCCTTTAATAAAGCCCTGAACCTGACCCAGCATAGAGGTACCTAGAGGAAACCCATCCACCTGCATAGCAACAACTGAGGAACGTGGCCATGCATTACAATGTCCTGATGACCAGCATAAAAACCTCAAAGATACAACATTCAATATAATATAATCACTGGAGTCAAATCAACAGACAATATCCAAAATGGAAATATCAAACGGTGTTCAACAGAGTTCATTTTGCCATGAACCTGCATTAAAAATCAACCATTTAACAATCTCGGCACTTACACGCCAAATCATCACTACCTTCTGTCAAAACAAGAAAACATACAACCTCTATCTGCTTCATACAGACATCCTGCAACAAACATAAACATGGATTACTGACCATAGAAAGCCCTTTGTGCTGAGCTGATCTCCACTGACCAACTGCTTCCTACACGCTCACTCGCTCGCTCTCTATGGCTCTCGACTGGCAAGTAGATAATGCAGTAGGATTACCAGTGTGTCTCTCTCTCTAATACTGATTACTATTCAAGAGAGAGCAGCAGCAGCTGAGAGATGACACGCTGTTCTCTCCTCTCTCTCTCACTCCATACCTTCAGGCATTTTTCATCACGCACACAACATACGGCTGCCATAAGCTTTCACTTTCTTGCTCTCTGCAGGAAATCGGGACAGAGGAAGACGAGAGAGAACAGGGGAAAAACAAGATGAGAAAAGCAGGAGGTGGCAGGCTATTCAGTGCATCATATCAGCAGGCAATACAACAGTTCTAATAATTGAACCAACACACTTTCAGGAAGTGTTCTTCAAAAAAAATTAAAAAAGCTAGACGTAGCAAAATAGAAGGCAACACAGCTGCCACAAGACGCTTTTTTTATAACTATAGACAGCATCTTAACAGTAAAATAATAGTAACCTATCCCACAGGGGCCTACGCTAGACAATTTAAAAACATATATATCTAGACATACACGGTCAAAAATACATAACTGTTAAAATAATACTGTGGTCAGTAAGCTCTGGGTGCATAACGATGCATTGAATGATCAGAGGATGCATTAAATTAATTATAAGTGACAGGAAAAACACTTGTTACATAACAATGTTTCAAATAAATGCTGTTTTTTGAGCTTGCTTTTCAAAGAATTCTATGTTCTCAAGATGAGTTGGCATATCAGAATGATTTCTCAAGGGTTATGTGACACTGAAGGCAGTAATGGCTGCTGAAAATTTCCTTTAAAGGAATAAATTACACCTTAAAATATATTTGTCACAGTATTACTTTACACATTTTATTTTGATCAAAATGTATTATTGTCGAGTATAAGAGACTTCTTTCTAAAAAATATTAAATGCATAAATAATAAAAATTGACCCCAAACATTTGAACAGGACCACAATACCACAGTTTTTAATATAGATAATGGACATAATAGTATAGCTCCTATCAGCTGGAAATCTTAATAATAAGTAAACATTTTTTTTTTTAACCTGGTCTAGTCAGTCAGTGTGCATACTTGAGTGAATGGAACACCAAACTATCAAAAAGACAATTAGCTCTTAACTAGAAACTCTTACAGTGGCCATACATAGTGTTATAAAAATGTTTCCTATTAATATCTCAATATATTGGTCACGTTTCCATTATGCTGTAGCTGCAGTAACAATTTCAGTCAGTCCTCATTAATAAGGTCAGTATGCTACGCAACTAGGGATAAACACATTTAGAAACCAATAGGGCTTATGATATATATATGTGCTATGGCTGATAAACAATGTTTATGGTCAACTGATTTATGGCCAACATACAGGGTATGCTTTTGTAAAAGGTAAATATAAAGCTTAATATCATCTGGTATCAGTTAACAACACATCTCAATGCAACTACAAATGAGCAAAATATAAAAATCCCACAAATGACTATGCATAAATATTCAAATACGCACCACAATCCTGAATGGAGACCAACATTTTAAATTAAGAGAGCAGAGTATAAATGTCAATGTGATGTCAGAAGCGATGACACTGCAAATAAAGCATAGCGTTTTTGAAACATTTACGACACATAACGGTAAAGATACATTATTTTAGAACGCAGATGTCATAGCGAGATCACCTCCTGTTGTCTCCTATGGCAAACACTTACCAAAGGGTTATGTTCGAGGAGTGCTGGATTGTATGGGAGAGATTCACAGAATGCAGGGAGAGTAAAGAGAGCTGCCGCTTTGTTCCCGTAAGTGGGACACACAGGGAGCCGGTGAGCATTCAGCTGGCTGCCAACCAGCCCCTGCAACCCCTACCCCAAAGCAGAGATAGGACGTGCTGCACGTGCAGTTCTCGCGACTTATTAGCACTCTCACTCGCTCTGACTCACAGTACACTCAAGAGCAAAGGATGGGTGAGGATGTCGAATGCACTGCATTCACAGACATTCAGACTATGCAGTGTCATAAGAACCACCCACTCAGGAAGAATGTGACTGATGAGTAGAACAAGCATTCACAGCCTATTTTATGTAGTTTATACAGCAATGTATCTGCATAGCTGAGGATCTGATGCCATAAACATCATGAACGTAAAATCAGTAAGCACACTGGTGAGTGGGATCAAGAAGAGATGAGGAGAGGTCTGGAACAAGGGAAGCATCAATAAACTCAAAAACCAAATCATCTGCACAGAGGTTGTCTTTCCTTTAGCCCAGATGGCTACTCAGCATGCACACACTCACATTAGAAAGGGGTGTAGAGATGCTAAAAATCCCACTCACCCCTGCCCTCAACAATAGGAGAGAGATTCATATAAGCAGAGTAAAGCAATAGAATATAAGTGAGTAAAAAGACTCCATTTACTGACAAGACAGCAAAGCTGAACAAAATCACTTGACAGAGGTCAAGAATCACTGGTGATTCACTGACCTACAAAACAGTTACGTTTGCCAAAAACAGCCTGCAGCACTGTAATCCCTGCCCAGGGTAGATGCCAAGAGTCTGGAGGAGCTAATTATAAGCTTGCTAATCGACCTACTACAAACAAACAAAAACCTCATTTCTACAATAATGAAATGCACAAATAAATGTTAAATGAATACACTATGATCAACAAGCTAAAATAAACATAACATCATGGCATGCTAACAATTAGAAGGAAATTAGATCAATTTGTTCCTTAGTTTGTAAAAAACGAATGCCCTTGAAAGTTATATTTAAACTTTCAACTGCTGTCACGAACATCAACAAACATTTGCATTATAAGTATTACCACTCTGCATAACAGAAGAAAAAAAATCCTCATAGAAATGACATCTGTAATGTGTAAACAAGCTAATCTACAGGTATAATACTGTTAAAAAGGCAAACTGTAAAAGGTGTGTTTCAAATAAGACATATAATGTGGCCTGTGTTTCAAAGAGAAAACTTCTCCAATACTATCCTTGATCAATGACAATGTCAACAGTCTGAACAATATTGACACCATAATCACTATATTTAATAATAAACAGACACATTTCAAAAGGGTCCTCACACCATCGGTGCATAAGCCCTAAAAAACACATTCAGAAGGCCAGTGTCTTGTAGTTATGCACATTTAACAAACATAAGCCTGTTAGTAAATATATTATAGAGCATGCAGCTACTGTAGCTGCAACAGCAGAGCATGAGACTAGCAATGCCAAGGTTTTTAGGTCAAGGGTTTGATTCACAGGGAATGTACAAGATAAAAATGTAATGTTAGAATGCAATGCTAGTCATATGCCAAAAGCATAAATGTTTAAATGTAATGTAAGAAGGAGACTTAGCCATTAAAAGACATACCTTGAGGCTCGACTCATAGTCTGTGTTGACTTTAAACATCAGGCCGAGTCGCAGATGGATCTCCTTGGCTCTTGAGAAACTAGGGTCAATGTAAAGCACCTCCTGAAATGCTTTAATTGCCCTGTGGAAGAAAAGAAAACAACAAAAATCTTAAGAACAAGATGAGAAATACTTATAGATACAATGTGATTAATAAATAAAAATTAACTAAAAAAAAACAAAAACTATGAAATTAATATTTGGGAAATGAATGATTAGAAGCAACAAATAGTAAAACTGCATAGCGTGTGTGTTTCAAAAGGAAAAGCAGAAGCATTATTGAAATGGAAACACTAGTGTAACTCGTGCGGTGTAGCCGACTGTTGTAACCCATCTATTTAGATTACACGCAAACACACACACATATACATATATATATACACATATATATATATATACATACATACATACATATACACATACATACATACATACACATACATACATACATACATATACATATACATATACACATATATACATATACACACATATATACACATACATATATACACATACATATATATATATACACATACATATATATATATACACATACATATATACACATATACACATATATACACATATATATACATATATACATACATATACATATACACATATACACATACATATACACATATACACATACATATACATATACATATACATATACACATATACATATACATATACACATATATATGTATATACATATACATATACACATACACATACACACATATATATATGCATGAAATTCAAATTTATAACAGAGTGCAACACACACACAGTGGACTATTACACTTGATCTCCACCTCTGACAGAGATTGCAACACGTGGTTGGCTCACAGCAGTAGGTTTTGCTTGCTTATACAATGTTCGCTCAAACAGAGGGTGTTTTTGCTAAGCCACGGCCCACTGAACTCGATGGCCCCGATGCCCCTCCTCTCCCCTCCAAACAGTCTTTTCCACTCTCTCTGCAGAGCACTGCAGTGTGCAAAAGCTCTGCATGACAGAACGTTAAGCTTTGTCATTATGTCTACATTCCCTGTATATTACATTACTAGCACAAGTGCCAAAGCTATTTGACACTATATAAAAGAAATTTGAAGA
>JAUMHE010000330.1:2058628-2074768 GCA_032359235.1 Enteromius mattozi | reverse complement strand
ATTCGAATTGTAATTCTAGATCCTGTTTTTGACATCAATTCAAATTCAATTCAAATTCAAGAATTGAATTGGAATTTTGGAGTCATTCTCAATTCAATTCTGAATTGTGCACAAGCCTGTGTTCAAATTCACTTTTTTAAATGTATAGGCTACTTTTATGATTACATTAATTCGGTTTACATTTTCTGTATTGAAGTATAATAAATAAAAAGTTAGAAGGGTAAAAATGTTGAAATAAATGGTTTTCAAAAGCTGTATTGTTTGATTAACGCTTCTCATCTAGCACCTTATTAAGAAACTGTCAGTTTGGTTGATACATTTTGAGACACCCGGTCGACATTTTGGCTCAAGCCGTAGTGCAGGGTTATGCAGGAATTCCGGAATACAAAAGTCCTGTTGGAGCCATTATGGCGTGAGGCAATCTAGTTTCATAACCTTGAGTGGGAGGAGTTTGGGTTTTCTGGAAGCTGGGAGCAGCAGCGCTGGAGTTGTGAGGGGGAACTAGAGCAACGGCAGCGAGCAAGGGAAAAGCCTCGCGCGTCTCAGCGAAGCCCTGCGCGTGGGTAGAATGAGTAGAACCAACTGAACTGCGCACTTTAATAACAGCCTACATTTTTATCCCAGAAACACCGTGTAGTTCTTTTTTGGGCTCGACAGAATCGAGTTAGTTAGTTTAGCGGTCAGTCGACTTAACCCACTTAGTTCCGCGACTTCAACAGCGTTAATTTTGGAGTTGTTTTTAACGTTTGAATTACCTCAGCCTCGAGTGGCGGCGGGATTAAGGGGGCCGGGAGAGAGGGAGGAGAAGGTGGGGCAGAGTGAGTCAAACGGACCGAGCGCTCACTACTGTCCGCCCGCTTCAACCGAACCACCAACGGATAATTTTTCTTCATTAAAACCGACAGGAATCAATCATTTCTTGTTTGTCGGAATTTGGAGAGCGGCAACGTCGGCTGTCAGCGATTCTTTTCGCCGCACATTCCTGGTACTCTGAAGTATCTAACGTTACGCTGTAATCCGCTGATATATTTACTATTTGGACGGATTTTGGGGGGGGGAGTGTAAATTCCCCGGTCTTGTTGGACCATGGCCGACGACGACGTGCTCTTTGAAGATGTTTACGAGCTGTGCGAGGTCATTGGCAAGTAAGTGTCTCGGTTTGATCACTTTTATAATGACACACGGGCGAATGTGCATCTGTAACTCGAGCCGTGTCTTTTGCATTTTGTGTCTAATGTCAGATGAGCTAGTTGTCACTGCATTTTAGGTTGCTGTGGTGCAGCGCGTATGTCGAACATATATGACATTCAGTCGTAACTCTTCAGAAACTGTATGTTGTCTGAAGCAGGAGGAATGGGAGTGGCGTGTGTGAGAGATGAGAGAAGTACTTTCAGCATTCATGCAGGTAGATGCCATTCACTACTAGTGTACAAGACAGGAGCGATTCTGCATCAGCCACATTTATTGCTGTCAGCACTGATGATATCTGCAAAGGACTGTGATGAATAAACCGAGTCATATGCATTTTTAGGGAGATCTAGGTGTCACCTGGCATTTGGGTGTTATATCCAGAAATATCAGGTTTGTGCTTGCAGTCATGCTAGTTTGTGGTTACGTTATTGGTCATCGTTAACGGCCACTGCATGTTTAATGTCCTTTGAGTTCTGTAGAGTTGTTTAATTTTAAAAACGCTCTAATGGGCTAAAATGGGCATTAATGTTTCACTCAATGTACTGTAATTTGCTCCTACATTAAGTAGAGATGGACTGATATTGCTTTTTGTATGACATATATGATGCAGACTATTTTTTTTATGTTTAAGTTTCTAAAAAATAACATACAATACTGATTTTAATATTTTCTTTTGTTCTTTGACACAATAATTCTAAATAATCATTATTCTACCAAATGCATGTTTTATATTTATTTATTTTTTGGTCTATTCTAATAATTAAGTTTTATATTATTTGTAGTTCGTACATAATGTTATGTGACTTGATATTAAAAAAACAATAAGTTGATAAAAATATCAGTCACACCAATTATCTTTAACATTTAGAAAAACTTTTTCACACAAAATAAAATACTTTTAGTGGTACCTAGTTGAAACACATTTGTGGGAAGTGTCACATCATTGCAAGAGTAGTGCAGCTGTAGTCAGGATTAAAATAAGAAATGAACTTTTTAGGGAATAAAGCTATAGGGATCTAACACCATAGAGATTAAAGTTGTTTCAGATTTAATGCTCTGTTAAGCCACATTACAAGTTTGGTGACTTTTTGCTGTGGTGAAGGGCACAGCACATGTATCAGCAGGCCTGGAGCCTTTTAAATTAAACTGAAACACAGTTAACTCACTATTATCAGGTTGTAGTTGTACTTATGAGACTGTTGACTATTATAATCTTATATTTTTGTGTTGCATAGCCAGGTTTTTCTCTAGTTGTCACTGATGTGCAAGTGTTTGCTTGAGTTTCGATGTAAAGACAATAATGCATGTACATTTCAAATACCATGTAATTAGATCTCCCAGCATGGTACTCCGACACTCAGAGTTTGTAATTAGAAGCAGTTTGGTACATGTAGCTGTCTCATAATAACAAAACGACATATAGTTAGGATATGCATTGCAGGGATTCTACTTAAACTATATTTAGGGGCACATTATAAAAACTGGGTGTAAAAATTTTCAGCCAATCAAAAAACAGAAACTCTGTTTATGGACCGTTTTCACGATGTATATGTAGATACAAGGATATATTGACCTTTGCCTTGTTTTTAAAGAAAATACCCGTAGTACTGTAAGTTTTGTTTACAGGGCCTTTATTTTGTTCTGCCATGGACTGATTCATTTTCTTTCCAAGTGATGCACACACACACACACACAACTGAAATCCTTTTTGTCTGTCTCTGTGACATGTCACTGTCTGTGATCCACTTTCTTGTTTCGTGGCCACCCTGAGGCCTCATGCTGGTGTTTGGAGGTAAAGAGGAAAGAGGATGCTGTCCATTAAGCAGATACGCTCCCACTGACACTACTTCTCTCCCTAGGCCAAGTTCTGTAAGCTCAATAAAAGGTGTGTGTGTGTGTGTGCTGTGTTTATGTCTGGTATTATAAATGCCACAGATTGCTAATATAGAGCAGGACAAAGGGTCAGGATAGATGACCGAGCCAGCCTGCAGTGCCATATTTCACTGTTATATTTTGTCTGGCCTCTCGGTCTGTTTGTAAAACACTGAAAGCTGCTACCTTCCAAGTTGCCATTTATATTGTGTTATTCAAAGCAGAACTGACATATTTATGTTTATTTTTTGCGTTCTCATGTTATGGACAGATGTTTTGGGGAAATAAAAACTGGAAATCTATTCATTGTTTGAGTTTCGTACAGCCATGGCAGATGGCTTTGCAAACTATTAGTTGTGGGCATAGTAGTATGCCAAAGCGCAGAGCTGGATTTAGTTGATGAATTTAACTCTGTATTATATTATTACTGGTCATCTACTGTAGTACTACTTCCAAGTGTTGGGCTTTAAGTCCAGAGGGATTGTGTTGTTTAGGCACTAGTGAATGGTGCCAGAGCGTCCTAGCAGTCTGATTGAGATTTGCTGATGCATGAAAACGTCATCAAGCAGCCTGAACAAGAGTTTTGTGCTACAGTGTGCTGCAGATTTAGCTCCATTAGATCTGGCAATGCAGCAAAACACGATTCAAGTGTTTAAAGTCTTAAGATTGAACCTAGGAAAGTTTTCGTATATCCAGGTATTTGATATAGCATATTTATTTTCAAGAAACTTTTTTATACAGCTATCTTTTGTCCACTGAGAGCCATAGATAACTCTGACATGGTTTCCTGCAGGTTAGTCCCTGCTGAGCACAAATCAAACTATCCTCCGGTCTCATAAAACCCCCAGGATTCTGGATCCTGTTGAGAAAGCACCATGAACCATCAGTAATTGACCTTCATTTATCCCCAGCTACAGAAGAAAAATGTTGTAATAAAGGCAGACTCCCCCCACACTTCACCTCAGCCCCTCAAAACAAGTGTTAACATGTTCATTAACAGCATGCTAAGTATGTTGTGTTTAATAGTGTGGGAGGGGTGGTAATGAGGTCAGTAAGAGTGTGTCACTGACTTTGATTCGAGGCTGACTGACACACTGACCCAGATGAGAGGGTAAGATCACCGAATCCCCTTGCTTGAGCATCTAGCTTTGAGCAAACTGTTGGGAGTGTGATTACGTTTGACAGTGTTGTGACTTCCTTCAGCTTTATGTTGTTATGAGTTGAGTTATCTGCGCCATGGTGGATGTGGACAGCAGGTTGTTTTTTAGTGAAGGCATTGTCCCTCAGGTTTTACAAAATTTTACCTACCTTTAATGTCATTAGGTTGCTGTGTGAAATTAAACGTGAATGGAGGCAGTTTCCTCTTCATTTCATCATTTTCCTTTTTCCAGCAAACATTGTTTTGTACCATGTGTTTGATTTAAATTTCTTGTGTTTTCATGCACAAACTGGGCTAGTTTAAAACAGCTTTGTTAATGTAGGTTGTTTAGAAGACTTTATTTATCAACAGATGCTGGTGGTCTTTTTGAAGTTGCACAACTTTTGGATTTTGTTATCAGTTTCATGCATAGAAGTTGTGCTAATATTGGTTACTTATTTTTGGTATTGGCCTTCTTGCCTCATTAACAGAAGTGCTAGTTCACCCTTGTAAGAACTGTGTAATAATTAATATTTGTGTAATTAAATATATTTTTAAATTGTTACATATTATTAAATTATTTCAGGTTATTAAGTTTTTTTCTCTCTCTCTGGTATTTGTGACGGTGTATATGTATGTGTATGTTTATTGTGTATGCACAGTATTTTTAAATATTTTCAGGTGTATTGGTGATGTTGGTTTTGAGTCTACTCCAAATTTCCCTACCAGGGACAATAAAGACTCTTTAGATATTAGCATAGGAATCACCCACTAAAAATAATTTTGTTTGGCAGTGCCTTTTTCATGTTCAGATCTTATTTACATAGTTTGAGTTGAACCTGGTTGCAAGTTGTTAGTAAATTCTCTAGTCTTTAAAGGGTTAGTTTACCCAGAAATCAAAATTTTGTCATCAATTACTCACTCTCGTGTTGTTCCAAACCAATAAGACCTTTGTTTATCTTCGGAACACAAATTAAGATATTTTTGATGATATCAGAGAGCTATCTGTCCCTCCATAGACAGGAATACAACTGAAATGATCCCAGATCCAGAAATGTAGCAAAAACATCGGTAAAACAGTCCATGTGACATCAGTGTATCAACTTCACTTTTGCGATGCTACAGGAATACTTTTTTATGCAAACAAAACAAAAAATAACATTATTTACCCTTCTCCCGTGACTTGCGACTTCCACCATTTTAGAGTATCTCAACGCACCGGATATGCAAGCTTTAATGTATTTGACGTAATCAGCCTTGTTTACATCCGGGTGAAAGCACACACATGTGCGTAATCTGCGGCTGTTTGCACATACACTTACGCAGTAATGATCTCTAAAATGGTGTAAGACGTAAGTCATAATGGTGAAGAATGGTTAAGTATATGATGTTATTTTTGTTTTCTTTGTGCAAAAAAAAAAGTATCCTCTTATCGGCGCAAAACTGAAGTTGATCCACTGATGTCACATGGACTTTTTTACCTGTGTTTTTACCAAGTTTCTGGATCTGGGATTATTTCAGTTGGATCTCTGATATCATCAGAAATAACTTAATTTGTGTTCCGAAGATGAGCGAAGGTCTTGGAACAACACGAGGGTGAGTAATTAATGACAGAATTTTCATTTTGGGGTGAACTAACCCTTTAAACTCTTCTAATGCCAGCAGGATCTGGGCCTTGTCTAGACCATCATGTTCTTAGCCTTAATGTCCCCTGCCTCACTGAGAAGACAACTGGCCTCTATTCTGTTTGAGATGCTGCATAGAGCCAAATGATACTGACAGTCCTTTTCAGGTCACCATCTCTGCTACCTTATTAAAGCCAGAAGCAGATGCTGTTTGATTGCCTTCTCACTGCTCATGGACTTTAAAGATGCCCCTTGTGGACAATTCACTTGGTTTTGTGACATTTGACATAATTGATGGGCAGCAGAGGTGCTAATATTTCTTTGTTCCTGTAAAGGCTAATGCTTTGGCAGTGGTCAGAGGACGCAATGTGCTTCTACTCCTTACTTTCCTCTGCTCAACCGATACTGCCCAAATGAGGTATTGAGACCATGAGGTAGGCAGGCAGTGCTCTTCTGTGGACTGCAGGTGCTGCCTATTACTCATTCTTACAAAATACAGCATGGACCCATGTGAAAAACGCACTCATCAGCCTGGCCACAGTCAGGATTTATATGGATGGACAAAGACTGAAAACTCTTCTTTTTTTAAATTTCTTGGAGTTTCTAACCTGTATCAGTTTTAACACATTGGTTATATGTTCACATGTACTGTACACCAGTAGTTTGAATATTGCCAATGATAAGAATGAACAAATTAAAGTACTGTGTGTCATTTTAATATCATTTACATGCCATTCCTGATAATTTGCTAAAAGAATGTTGTTTATTTTTTTGAATAACGTTCTTGTTTCATAAAACTCTTATTTCCTGTGTTCCTTGGTAATGTGACTTTTTCTGTTCCACCATGTTTTAGGCCTGGGCATGAGAGCACTACATTATCTGTCTGCAGCACTAGGACAGGCATGCTATGGTGTCTGTTAGTGTGAATGGGAGAATTGGGAGCATATTTTATTTTACAGTGATGATGCTTATAATTAACCAGTATCAAATTAACATAATGGTCGTATTCTGTTTATAGAACCCTTAACTATATTCTGTGTGTGTGTGAGTAAGGGTGTACTCACACTAGGCAATCCGAACCATGCCCAAGTGTGTTTGACTGCCAAAGTGTGGTTCGTTTGACTAGTTTGAGCGCTCCAAACTGGCCCTGGCCCGCTTGGAAGAGGTGGGCCAGAGCATGATTCAGTTGGGCTCGGGCGCGGTTCGCAAGTAGTGTGAGCGCTAACCGTGCTGGAGCACGGAACAGGGAGCGCAATGTCACTTTTTTTCAAAAAACGTACGAGTTGCACGATTGCTTGAAAATTTCCGATCCACAAAGGTGATAGATCAGTTCATCAATACACTGTGAGAGGTCTGTGTACCACCGCGGACAAAATGACTCAAAATAATAAGCCACAAAGTAAACAGAGCGATGGACTCCACTGTGCTGAGTGAGAGCGCTTCTCTTCCTGTTTATTTTAAAAAAGCTGCATCATAATGATGTAAGAGTGCTCCGGCACGAATGCTAAAGACCAATGTGAGTGCAGGCTAGTGGGGGAGTGGGGAGGGGGGAAAATCGTACTCGGCCTCGGTTCATGGCAACCGTGCCTAGTGTGAGTACACCCTAAATGTTGCTACTGACCTTAAGAAACCGATATAGGTGTTGCTATACAAGGTATTTTCACAGTAGTCAATTATTTATACATTTCTCTAGTTTCATACATCTCTTTGTTATTGTGTGCCTGTGCTTTTAACATTATTATTAAACATTATTGTTTAATTGGCCTTAGAAAGGCCTAATGATGTTGTGCGCTTGATATCCTTGTTATATTCCTCTATTTGATTATAATATTTCCAACTGATGAGAGTCCTTTATATTGTATTGCTAAAGAGGATATTTCCAGTCCACCTGTGAGGCCTGTAGTCTCTCTTTGGCTCTGTGTTGGCTTTAGGCTCATTCTTTCCCCCTGTCAATCAGATCTGTGTGTACTGCCCCTGAAGCTGCTCTCTGATAGACCCCAGCCCTTATCTAAGTCTGGATGCTACACATGACATTTGCCTTATTGACTCTACACAGGCAGGCCAAACTGACCCACTGGAGTTGCTGAGGCAAACACTACCATTTTCAGCTTTTATAAACGTCTTTTCCTTTTTTTTCCCCCTTCCCTTCTTTCATGGTGGGCCTTTTGAACTGAAGTCATTTCCTGCTGCTTTGCCAAGATACACAGCAGCTTGGGCCGGCTGCTCAAAAACGGCTGGCTTAAATTGAACTGTATTT
The DNA here is from genome assembly GCA_032359235.1 of Enteromius mattozi. Lineage (NCBI taxonomy): Eukaryota > Metazoa > Chordata > Actinopteri > Cypriniformes > Cyprinidae > Enteromius > Enteromius mattozi. The sequence continues at coordinate 2,066,685 of JAUMHE010000330.1, read as the reverse complement.
CCTAGGTAACCACTCAGCACTATTTCAGTGCAGCAGTGAGTCAGAGGCAAAGTGAATACAGTAGTCCCTGACCTGAAGTGGTGCTCACTTTGATCAGGTATCTCACAATGACAAACCAATGTGAAGCATGTCAACTGCGGGCCATATATAATGGAAATGGTCCTTTATGTGGGTAACACTTGATGTTCACATGTTACAAGAAAAGGGAAAGTGTTGTGGCCTTCATCCTGTATATGTGTGAATCTTATTATTATAGTTACAGCTTCTCTGTGGACCATGATAAGAGGAAGCACATTAACGGTGTGCCTTTTGGCCAACCACAGGTTAGGGGAAGTTGGCAATGTCACAACTTAGTGTTCAATATCAATGTGAATCAACCTCACACTTTTGCGTGAGAAAGATTAAAATGCTAGTTTGGTCCTGGTGGCAACTCTACTGAAGAGTTTAGCTCCAATCCTAATCAAACACACCTCAACAAGCTAATAGTGTCTTCGAGATCACTAGTAAGCTAAATGCAGGTGTGTTTGATTAGGATTGGAGCTGAACTCTGCAGGACAGGAGACGGCTCTCTAGGACTGGAGCTGCCCATACTCATTAAGCACAGAAGATTTTACAGAGTTGGCAAAATTGGCAGACTTTTCATTGTTTATTGTAATTATTAGTATTAACGTTTATTGAACTTGGGGTGTATTTTGTCATAGTTTTTTTTTGGTTAGCAAGGTAGAATCACCATGTACAGCCTCTTGGTCATGGCTCACTCATAATTACATGGGCTTTTATGTAGCTTGTATAGGAGCTTTTCAGTGCTGGCAAGAGATTGTTATTGTCTTTTGTATGTAAGCCACCAGTGAGCCCATATGGAGAAGATCCCATCATTCCCCATTACTCCTTTCCCTCCTCCATCTGTCCTTCTGTTTGTCTCTCCTTTTTCTCATTTCTCTCCTTCTTGTCCTCTTTTCCTCCCTTCAGGCCACCTGTCTCACAGTCCCCTCTCTCCCACCCTATATTCCATTTTCGTCATGCCTGCCCCTCCCTAAGTTTCAGTGTTTCTTGATCATGTGATGTGCGCTGGGTTTGTACCCCAGCTCCATCCGTCATCAGATCAGTTCTGCATGGTGTAAGCACAATTTGCTAGCACTTAAACTGGTCGTAGTTATTTCATAGACTGTTAAACAACATATGATACAGAAGATGCACATTCATATTACTTTTTTATGAAACTAAAAACAAGCTATGCAATTTGTTAGTGTACAGTGTTCTGTATTCACAACCCCCCTCAAAAAAAAAAAAAAAAAAAAAAAAAAAAAAATATATATATATATAAAATTTATAAATAAAAATATATTTGCTTATCCTTCATATATAGTGGCTCAAAAAAATTCTGACATTGCTCTCAAAAAGATTATTCTGCTTTAAAGTCTGCAGGTTAATATTGCAATTCTTGTTTTTTTTTTCCTCCCGTGTCCTCTTTTCAAGGAGAGCTAGCTCAGACTTCATGATAATTGTGAAGTACTGATGCCATGTGATGATAAACAGCTCTGTCTGACAATGAAAAATGTGACTTCAGTTCAGTAAAGAGCTGAATAAAATATTCAGTCGGGTAGGGACTGCTTCTGTGAATGCTGAAAGTCAGATAAAGGATGTGTGAACTGACATTAAGTTGCATTATATTGTGTATTTTGTGTATTTTGTCTGTCAGAATACTGTGATCTGCGACTTATATTTTCCTTTGAGTATTTGAAAGAAAATAATATTACAAAACATTCTGTAATTGTACAGTAATTGTGAATACCCTTAGCGCCTACAGTGAGACAACAGTTGCACTCTTCAGGGAAAATCTCACAGCTTTTTGTTTATTATGAATGACTATTTCATTTTTTTATCTCTGTTTGTGTAGCGCATCTATATTAGTGCTTTGATTGCTCTGTTTTTTTTTTTTGTTACACAGTCATGTTATTTTTGGGTTGTTTTGACTGATTCACAGGCTGCTAACCCAGGCAAACTCTGGCCACTGTACAATTCTGAATCATGCTATGAGCAGTGCATTTTGGGAAAATAGATACTTAAATTACTTAAATTAAATTATTATTATAAATACAGTAGTATTTTAAATCTTGAACTGCATATAAACTGTAGGGTCATCCAGATTAAAATTAATTGTATGTTATTCCCTGACAGATAATAGTATATTACTTGTTTGTGATTCAGGGAAGTGTCTTCTGACTAAGTTGACTTGTCTCCCACAATGCACTATACCGCGTTGAATATACTGAAATTCAACACGGTAGAGTGTTGTGGTAAACAAGTGGTAACTGTTTTTCCACTCTAGTACCCCCCCTAGTAACCTAGGCATAAACAACCGCAGATTATGTACATGTGCATGCTTTCCCCCAGATGTTAACAAGGCTAATTACATCAAATATTTTAAAGCTTGTGTATGCATTGCGTTGTGATACTCTAAAATGGCAGAAGATGTAAATCGGGAGAAGAATGGTTGAGTAAATTGCTATTTTTGTCTTTCTTCAAAAAGTACTCTCCTAGTGTAGCAAAACTGAAGTTTAGCCAATGGTGTCACATGGACTGTTTTACCGGTGTTTTTACTATGTTTCTGGACCTTGGATCATTTCAGTTGTATTGCTGTCTATGGAGGGTCAGATGGCTCTCTGATTTCACCAAAAATATCTTAATTTATGTTCTGAAGATGAACAAAGGTCTTATGGCTTTGGAATGACATGAGGGTGAGTAATTAATGACAGAATTTTCATTTTTGGGTAAACTAACACTTTAACAGTACAGTAGCTTTGAACCCTTTAAAGCTGGTGATGGCTGATCGTATAGTGTTCAGATTCTGTGACTACGCTAACTCCTGATAACAGAGGATCCTCACAAGACCCCAGTTAGCGACAGCAAATTGAACTGCTTAATGTGAAAATTGGCAGGCAGTTTTCACACTAAAATAAAGACTGTAGCAGACCTTGTCTGTCTCACTCAATCAGCACCTTTGCTAACACTTCCTAAAACAGTTCCTTAAATAAGTACAGAAACTCCAGGCTTTCCTAAGAGCCCTAACCAAACTGGTTTGCAGTCCCCTTTTATCCTCGCCCCTCTGTTATTAATATGGCTTATTTAGATGTGTATTTATCTATTTATTGTGAAAGTGCCCGCAAAAATAACTTTAGATCCTCTTACGGGGAGAGCGGACTGAAATTATTTAGCGCTGATCCCCTGGGCACTTGCTTCCTGTCTGGAATAGTGATTGTTCAGGAAAAATGGGCTGTAATCTCCTGCCTCTCTTGCTATCGTGACAATCAGAGCTCACTCTGAGTGCAGATACTCTAGGACTCACCATCAGCTGACTGACTGATGCTAATAAAAAGTAGTGGATTTTACATGCCGCATGGAAATAAGGCTTATTTTTTTAGCTTAAACTTAAGTTATTAATCATCTAAACCTATGACTGATAGGTGGTTGGTATGACTAATATATTGAAAGGTATTTTATTGTGTTATGGTAAATATTACAAATTACAAATATAGTTTTTGCTCTGAAGTGTTTTGCATATTACAAATCCATAATAATGTTAAATAACCTTTGACATCATCTGATGTTGACTTAAAGATAATCTGTGAAAATCCAATAACTAATGGATTCTAAAAATCTGTAGTTTTGCCTCTCTATAGAGGAAACAAATCACATGGATCTTGACGGTTGGCAACTGCTTAGGTGCTTCACTGGTTTTGAAGTCATGTGTTCTACAACCTTCTTGCATTATAAATATTTTTTGCAGTAGGCTAATACTTTTTTTTAATTCATACTGACAGTAAAATCTCTTCAGCTGTGAAGTTGGTGTTGCTACTTTTGTGAACCATATTTTCACGGTGCATAATTAGACTGTGCGGATGGAGTGCTGCTTGCAATCTGCCTGGATGCAAAAAATTCTGAGACAAATAGCTCTGCTGCGACACTCCCTTCTGCCCACAAATCACGCTCACGCTTGGCTAACCCCTTCCTATTATCATTCCTCTGTAAGTGTATCTCCTTTCTTCTCATTCATCTTTTACAAATCATCATTTTTCTCCTTTACCTATCCTCCTTTCATCTTCCTTTCATTTTGAGTAAGATTGCTTGATCGTCTAAATGTGAGATCCACAGTAAAATTATAGAGTTCCTGCTTCATATATTGTGCAAAATTGCGTCTTCAGATTCTGTTAATGGTCTTCACTTTGTGTTGGAGATATACACAAGGTACTGTTGAAGACATACCTTTACACAGTTTAGTCAATAGCAGAGATGTTTCTTGGCCTGCTCTCTGCCATCAGCATCTCACAGCAGCAAAAATATGGCTAACCGCTCAGTTGAGCTCATTACCCACACAATGTCACTTCCTGTCCCCGAGCAATGTGCTCTGAATTGGGATATTCTTTTGTCAGTGCTTCAGTTTCCCTCTAAATCATTTTCACTGGGAGCCTCTTTCCTCCTCTACACCTCTTTTAGTCTTTTGCGCTTTTTCTCTCTAAAAACAAGCCAACCTTCTGGGATGTAACTTCCTGTGTGACTTAAGAAAAGAAGGTCTTCGTTGTCAGAGCAGCTTGGGCTAAAGGGCTTTTGTTATGAAACAAGCTAATGAATGTCAGGTGTATAAGAGCAAAGCCCCCATTCTGTCTTTCCAGTCTAACCTGGATTTAAAAATTTCACTGCTCCTATTAACAAGATATCTCCATTATCCCTGTCAGTGACTTGAAGACAGAGCCTTGCAAGAAAAAGACAACTCTAACCTATATTTATCTTTTCAGGGATGTCAAAAATAGGCTTGTAATCACATTTACCAAACTCAGGAAAGGAAAGGTGAGGATTACTTGGGTAAAGAAGAGCTTTTTAATAAAGAAGTCTTTTTAATGCAGAGCATTTGCTGTTGTTGTACTCATCAGGTGTGTTTTTTTCATGTTGCATTCTTGTGTCCATTCACACTGTTTTTTTTTAGTTGTCTGTGTTTGAACATTGCACTACACACACTTGTTTGACTTACTGCAACACATCTTGTGTTACAAGTGCTGTGTTTTTCAAATGTTAAAGACTGCTCAGGACACCTGTATTCTGCTCATTTCCCTGTGCTATGTCTTGTTTTTTTTTTTAAATGTGGAATGCACGAACACTGTGAACGACCCCTAAGGCTGCTTGCCCATCTTTAGTAAATATGGCTGGGTGCTGAGTTAAACCCAATCAAAGCCTCCAGGGTTTATCGCCTCTACCCAACGCACACTTATCTGGAGGCTATCGAGCCATATTTAAGTCAGTGCTGGCAGGCTTCTGAATGTAGTAATTAAGTGTTTCTCATCTGGAGCTCAGCATGTCTCGACAGGTCCAGAGTAGATTCCCCCCTCCTTTACTATTTTCTCATCACATCATGTATGGCACTATGTTTTTTCTGGTGTTTTCAGTGTCTCAAAGTGGCTTGGTTTCAGCAAATGCCACTTCACACAAGGTTTGGGTCACTTATAATATGCATTTGGGAATGCAAACCATCTTTCCAAACTTGTAATGAGAAGCTATTATAAACTGGCTGTTGCCAACAAAAGAGGAGCTTTAAGGGCTCTCTGTGGTTCGCTGCCAAAAACTTGATGGTTTAATGTTTTTAGGTGAAGAAATTAAGACAAATAAAAATATTAGTACTATAATTTTAGAGTTGTATTGTAAAATATATTTTCTTCTTTCTTTATTCTACAGTGAAATATTGCTATAGTAATACTTTGCTTTGGGGGCAGTCGTGGCCTAATGGATAGAGAGTCAGACCTGTAACCCAAAGGTCGCGGGTTCGCGTGTGCTAGCGTCTGCTTGAAAAAAAGCAGGAAGGAAGGCTACGTTCACACAGCAGCAGAATACGGTTGTCAATCCTGTATTTAGTATTGACAACCGTATTTTCTTTACAGGTGTGAGTCTCGAAATGTCTCGTTCACACAGCAGCTTTCAGTTGTGTTTAGAATTCTGTCTGTATGAATGTACAATAGGTGTCAAGCCCGTATTCCTTACCAGTAACCATAGCGACAGTGTGTGAAAGTAATCGTATTGAGGATTTGAAAACAGGATTGACAGCTGTATTCTGCTGCTGTGTGAATGCAGCCAATGAGTTTTCTGTTTCAGGTAGGGTTTTGTATGTCCATCAGTTTAAACTTGCAATATCGCGCTACGCCTGTTGGCCTGTTTTAAAACTAAAAGACGGAAAACAGACATTTGGTCATGCTATATGGTGTTAAAAAATAAATGATGTAGTGGATTATAAACTGTTCTCTGCTATTCTCTGTTTTTATTTAAGCTCCATTAGATGAGAGAAGTGTTTGGAACGTTCTCTTGAAGTTTACTGTTGCTGTCAGAGACCATTTTTTAGCGGAAGGACTGCATTTAATTAACTTGCTTGAAAAAAGTAACATTTTAATACATATTTTTTTGGTTTTATTTTTTTTGTGTTGTGCCAAACAACGCCCTTTAGCCGTGATTTATTCACAATACAGCACAGCCTCTTGTACGTTGCTTACTTACAGCGCTTTAGCTCAGTGTCTGGTCTCCATATGGAGTAGAGGGTGTAATGAGACGCCTCCATCCTCCATCTGTTTAACAAAATAGCGTGTAGGATGTAAAAGGTCAGACACCAGGCCTTAATATTCCTGGACAGGAAGTGCCTTGACCTCAGTACAATGATTATCCTTTGTGGATGTGCAATAAAAAGCTGTTTATACTTTGCCACTGAACATTCAAAATAAATAAATAAAAGTAAAAAAATTTGACAATCATTTCTGTCCAGTGTGCTCGTTTTATTGCATTTAACCATAGCTGTTGCCCATTCTTTGTCTGGCAGTGGCATCGGGTATGCGATCATATTTCTAATTTGAGGCTGTATTATGCTGATTCTGGCACTCAACATCACAACAAGATGATATTTATGACTCCTCATGTAGCCGAATCTGCACTAGTTTGAATGGACCACCTCTGCCTTCCCTTTGTTTTTGCATTTAGCTAGTGCTGTGACATAATTGTGACATCGTTACATTTAGTTGGCCTGGTCGTGTGTCACTCAGAAAAAAACAGGCCAATCAGAAGAGAGGCTCATGATTAGACAGGCCAAAATCATCCTGCTTTTGACAGCGCTCCTGAGAGAGGAGCTGTAAAAACATATTGAGAATATATATTCTTATGTACATCAATACCTAAAATAAAACTCCAAAAAGGTGTACAATATGGAACCTTTAATACAGTACACTGTGCCCTGTTTTTACTTTTTTTAAAAAATTTTTTTTTTACAGTGTTGTCTACTGAATGCAGAAAAAGCTGAGCTAAACTGAACTCCCTCTCATGCAAATATCAACTCTCCTCTGAATGTCTCCGTATCAATTTCATTCCTAGACCATATGCAAACACAGACTCAATTTTGTTTTGTTTTGTTTTTTTAACCAGTGTCATCTGGAAGATGAGGTCACTACCACCTCATTTTCCTTTTACTGGTGCACCACATGAGTGAATACAGACTTCCTTGTCAGCATTATAGTATTCACATGTCTCTGTCAAATATTTGCAGTCTCCTCTTCCTCTGCAGATACAGAGACAATCTGTTTACAAATGGGATTGAGAGCAGAGAAGTGTAAGTGTGCTCCTCATTTCCAAATCACTTACTCCCTCTCTTTCTCTGTCTCTTTCATTGAGACCTAGAAAAACATGGTGTTGAGACGCATCAGTCTAGATTGAGCTTCTGCAGTCAGTTGCTTCAGGCTTTATTAATCAACAGATGAACAGGCAAAGGGCTGTCTTTGGGTTCGCTAGTCACAGAAAACAAGGTGAGGGATATCATACCCAACATTGACACTTTAATAAAGTGAGTTTGTATTTGAACTTTGGTGTAAAGGTTAAGTAATATTATATTATTATTGTGGTTAGGGCTGCACGATTAATCATATTTTTATCATGATAACGATATTTATGGGCGGAGTTTATGGATTGGACTGCGTCACTATGACGTTATTGCATCTAGATTGCAAGCGCTTTCTGAAGCAGTAGAAGTCAATAGCAGC
>JAUMHE010000330.1:2040762-2053507 GCA_032359235.1 Enteromius mattozi | reverse complement strand
AAGTATGTTTACATGTACATTGAACTGATTCTGTCAATGGTTGATGCAAAAATAATAAATATATTGATTAAAAAAAAGAAAGGATCGTACATACTTCTATGTATGACAAATACATGTATACTCTACAGAGACATTATATAAAGACTATTATATAAAGTTATCCAGCAAATCTCAACTGCTGAATTCCTAGCATCTTTCCAAAATGCAAGAGTATTAATATATTATCACCCAACTCTAGTCTGTTAAATGCAACTATTGGGCATGAAGTTATTAAAATGTTATCAAACAACATCATGATTTTCTGTAAAGCTGCTTTGAAGCAATGTGAATTGTGAAAAGTGATACACAGATAAGTATGTTTTGACTTGACACTGAGACTGACATCATTATGGGTACAGAGCTCTCAGTTACTTATCTGTTTAATGAAAAAGGCCACAGGAAGAGATGTAAAAGCATTCTATCAGATCTCGCCAGGGGATGCGCATTTGTTCCTCTGGGTTTGTGTGTGCGCATTTGTTAGCAGGACTCTGATAGGTGTACCACTCCCATGACTTATAATTGTATGACGTCCTTGAGCTCCAAGCAACAAGAGACAAACAAATGCAAACAACAAGAGGCACAATCCCCCAGGACAGAATAAGTGTGTGTGTGAGAGAGATATATTTGTGATTTCACTGGATCCTTCTCAAAACCTCCTCTTCAAATAACCATATGGCACAGTATTTGGTTTAAATCACAATAGAAGGATTTAAATTTATAAGCGCTAAGGACAAGTCTCACCCACATTTCTTTTATCACTGTCTACTTACTTGCAGTAGAATGTGTGTATGATGTACAAACCCATCCAAAAGGCACATATCTACCTTAATACTAAACATGGATGTACAGTGTCTAGAGATTCGCATCGGAAGGCTGTTGTTATTTACAAAGTGGTGCAGAGCATTTAACAGGTCTAAACATAACCAATAAAAACTGTTAAGTGCGAACAGACAATAAATAGAGATGTATTTATTTACTGTGCATACCTGTCAAAGTCATCAGTCATATTCTAATAAAGGGTATATTCATTTTAAATCCTCTGATTTTCTCTCGTTTCAGCATGAAACGAGTCTATCCTTGAAAAGTTGTATTTTTTTGGCTTCAACAAGGATTTTTAACATAACCAAAAAAGGACAACAGGCAAACCCATTGCTTTTATATGTATAATAGCACTACTTATGGATTTTGGTTCGATTTAAAAATACAGGACAACAGTGTGTTTATTAAGTGCTTGAACATCTCTCTACATGTTGATAGAAACTAGTATTCTTGACAAAAGCATATTTTTTAGCCTTCAAAAGTTGCCACTAACACAGTTTCCTCAAACATACTGTAATATGTCAGATAAACCTTGTAAAAACGAACTGATTGGTTTAAGCAGCCTTGCTACATACCAAGAGTGCTGCATGTATCTGTCCAATTCATTGCATTGGTAAAACAAACCCTCACTTGCACCAAAAAACTCTTCATTTGCATCTTATAATTAAAGATGTCTGCATTTGGCATGCAACTGTAATTAGGCCCTGCTAAAAAAAAAAGGTCACATCATTGAAAAAAAAAAAAAATGTTGGAAGAAACTGGCAATCATTTATAAAGCAGCGTAATGAGGTATCTAGACTGTAGGTTTGAACTATGATCCAGGGCAAGAGCATTAGTGTTAGCAGGCCATTAAGTTTTGATGTAGATCTTCCCTAATTACAGATCTAAGAAGAGTTGTGTTGAGTTGCACACTCTTGCGTCATCCCAGTGCATCCATGAGGACAGACTGCATCCATTAACCTCATTCTGGTTGTGGATCACAGGTCAGTACTCTATACATTCATGTTATTTATGTATGTGACATTTCTGTTGTAGTTTCCAGGTTAACGCATAATAAGAGATTAAAGCAAATGGAGCAATCACTGTGAGTTAACCTTTCATAAACTTGCTGCATTCTATCAGAATGTTTATGTCTAACTACATAGTGTATGAAAATAAAAAAAAAAACATTAAACTTTCAAAACAATCTCAGATTTTGCCTTGAATCTGTGGTAAGAGCAGAATTAGCTTTCAGCCATTTTGTTGTCCTCTGAAATCTGTGTAAGCAAAGCCCAGGCAGCGGCAATAATATTTTTGTGTCAGAAACACAATCCTCTCAGTGGCGTTTTCTCCTAACGGTAGCAAAATATAACATCAGCTTGGAATCACCTTATCATTTTTACAGTCTTCTAAGGGAGGTCAATGAGTATGTGTTTTAGGATGATGGTGCATAGCTGAGCTAAGGCGGAACTGTGTTAATATTGCATGCAGCAGGTAATCAGTGTGAGACATGGCTCAGTTGCTGCTTCATGGACTGCAGCATTCTGATTAAGACACATGAGAATGGACACTCCCCTCAAGACTGATGCACACAGAGAAGCTCAGAATAACCTTCTACGTCACTGGCCACACCACAGAACACAGGGTCAAAAACAGGCAAGGTGTCATGTAAAACGTCTCATGTCTCAAAGTTCTATCTCAGATAAACATCAAACTACAGACCAGGGGCCGGTTGCATAAAAAGGTTAAGACTAGTCTTAAAAGTTGGTCAGCTAGATTTTTCTTTAACACTGGTCATAGTTTTTTTAATTCAGTTACATAAAAATTGATTAGTCTAAATTGATTAAATTGAAATAAACCGATTACTCTTGGCTAACTGCTAGTTGGTCAGACTAGCCTTTAAGACACGGTCTTAACTTGGAGGCTAAGTTTATGCAACTGGCCCCAGAAGTCAATTATTTACAGTATGGGAGTTATGTTCCGTTCTTATTTGTATGCAGAATTGATCGTCCTCAAAGAGCTTGACTGACAGGTGATCTGACCAAATCATAATGCTAAATCTGCCATCTTGACTGACAGCTATGGCCAGAAACTAAAAATAAAGTCCATTTTCTATCTATTAAATTTTGTTTTAATAAAACTTCTACACCTACCCCAACCTTAAACAATAATGCAAAAACAGTCCATTTTGTTGTAGTTTGACAAAAATTATGCGCACATGCTCATGTAGCTGTATCCCCTCAAATCAGACAGACTAGATTAACTTCGGTGGACTTTGGTGAATAATGGTGTGTTCCGTGGTTGAAAATACAATACTTTCTGATGTTCATTAATATTCATTTTGTGCTTTAAGTACATATGAATAGACGACAGGTTCACGTGGGGCTTTAACTGCGGCAATACAATGATCATTAATGTCATTAAAGAGCCACAAAATGGTATTTACTGTTTGAATTTCTTTAAAAATTTAAAATTTAAAAGCCTGAGACCTTGTTTCATTCAACATGATGTGTAGTGTGAGAGCAGCATTGTTTGTCGGAGATAGCAACAGTAAACTAAGGAGGGTGGGTCTTTGAGAAGGGTCAATTGTAATATACACAAATATTCCTGTAAAATGGGCAGTTATTAATAGTTATAACCAAAACAGTGATTTTATAATTGTTAAATAATATTTACATTGAGTAGACCTAGAAAACTTCTTGTATTAGATGTACTTCTGATCACTTGTTTTGTGTGTGTACATTCATTGTTCAGTCATTTTATCATGTTAAAAAGACTGAAAGTAATGGCTACTTCACAATTAATTTAAAAGTTACATGCAACTGCCACTAGAGGGCAAAATGCTTAAACCATATGCAAATATCAGAGATGGTGGAAAGGTTGGCTTTCGTTTCATTAAAGTGTTCCAACATCACATATGAAACACATAAATTAGATTTTTATATTTATGATGTTCTCGCTCTCTCACCTGGAACTCAAAGGTCTCATCAAACAGTGGGTCATCCTGGTTCTGGGCAGCAGTGCGAGTTCTCTGCTCTGTGCAGTCTGCAGGCACTCCGTGCAGCTCCAGCACCACATATGGGTCAATGACCTCACCTTTGGCACCAGAGCCTTGTGGCTTGGGTAGACTATGAGCACTAATGACCTTCACCCTGAGTGTTTGTGGTGGTACACCAGGCACGCAGCCTTGTGACTGGGCACTGAAGTAGGAAACCTCTTCTCGCATGACTGCTGGACGAAGAACATACCCACACCCACCGTTCTGCATAAAACGGCCACGGGTCAGGTCTAGCATGGCACCTGGCGTCTGCTGGTTGAGCGCCACCAGTTGCACACCTCCTTTCCAGTAGCCTTGTGGGTTTGGGTTGCTAGAGTCTAGCCTTACAGAGCTGGGCCTCACACGAGTTAGATTGCGCTTGGTAAAGTTCACCAGCTCCTCTGGGCTCTCACTGGCCAGCCGTCCTGCCTCTCCTTCCCCAAGAGAGCACAGGGTCCAGTAAGGGGGCTCGAGGCTCATAGGTGTACCTGGTGTAGAGGGAGTGGAGGGCGGGGAATGTTGCTGGGATGGCTGTGCACTTGTCCGGTGAGCATAAAAGTTGCGACTTCCAGTACGAGCAACTGTGACGAGATCAGATAATTCACGCCGCAAACGGAGGCGCCTTGGTTGTGGGGGCGGGGGAACAACAAGGACCACCCCCAGTTCCTCTTCCCCAGGGATAGTCAACCTTCTGCCAGCCAGAGGACCACCACCACCGATCTCCTCATCCTCCTCAGATACCTCTCCTTCAGAACCTTCCTCTTCAGGGGGCAGCTTCTTTCCGACAAGAAGTACCTTTCCCTTCAGCTGCTCTGGAGAGGGCAAAGTGGTTGCACGACCTCCCAGACTGACAGGCAGAGATTCAGGGGTATAGAGCTTGGGTCCAAAAACTTTTTTTAGGTGTTGTGCAAGAGTACGCTGCTGGGAAGGTGAGCAACGCTGGCATAGATACAGCAGTAGAGGATACTGGGAGGTGAGAAAAGCATACTTGTTGACTACTTCCAGGGCACTGCGCAGAGTAACAGAACCATGATGGTGATGGTGGTGATGGTGGTGGTGATGATGCTTTCCATCTGTACCATGGTCTACACCCAATAGTGGCTCCCCTTCTGGCCCATCAGTAACCCCAAGCTCCAGACACCGACAGCCAGTCTGAAGGGCTCGAATGAGACCACCAAGATCAGCTCGGCCGTGCACTTGGTCATCCAGCAGGTAGGAGCGGTAGGAGGCACTGATGAAATAATGAGATAGGGGCATCTTCATGTCCTGGCACACATTCTGGTGTTCAGGGTCTAATAACTGGCACTCAGTAGACTGCAGGTAGCGGGTAAAGCCATCCAAGCCCAATAGACCTCGTTCACGCCCAGCTGCAGAAGGCTCAAAGCGGCGAAGAAGCTCCAAGCAGCCCTCAGTGGTGGCCAATGATAGACCTTGCTCAGTCTCTAGGAAAAGACGCAGGTCTTGGGTGTCAAGGCACTCTCGGTCTTTTAAAAGTTGTACTAGCAAGAAATAGACATCAGGTCGCGTACACAACTCGCAGTAGGCCTCCTGGAATTCTTCCAGCGTAACATGAGAGGTTAGCTTCTCTTTGCTTCGCTGAATCTCCTTAAAGCGCAATCGCACCTGATAAAAAGAAAGAATTGTATTAACGTCTTTAGTGCACATATCTGTGTTGGCAGCACTTTTATAGATAACAGTTTGAGCTCGAAACCCAAATCTTGTTATTTTAAAGCATGATTAGAAGAGGTTTAATCTACAAACTATTATCATTCTGCTATTGCCCAAGGCACTCATTCCTGGGGGAATTCCTTGCTTTGGATATTAAAATATCTACTAAATGATAAACAAAAGAACATAAGGACTACTGTCAGGTGACTGTTGGTTATTGATGAGCAAGGCCTTGAAAGTTCTGCAGTGTACTGTAACTATCATTTGTTTATAATGTAAGCTTGTTTCATCAGTTTTTTAGGTTTTGTTTCTAGAATAAGAAATGCTGGGGGGTGATACTCTTCCTTGAAAAGAACTTTGAAACTTAATGAGCAATCACAGTACAAAACTATTACAAAAACCAAAGGCAAATCAAATAAGCAGCTTGCGGCAGATAGTGATTTGAATCTTGAGAGACAAAATGTCACAAGTCTCACAAATTCAGGGACAGCAGCACTTCACAGGGCCAAGATTGTGTCCTGCCTTTTTTAAGATTAGGTACAGCCAGGAGCAAAGTGAGTCATGCCTATACAGTCAGCTCCTCAATGCTTGCCCTTTTTGCCTTTACATGTCTCTCTAGACACATGAAGCAGATGCCTCACACCCGCTGTCACAAAGACTTGGAGACTTGGCCCTGTGGCTTCTGTCTGTCCTCCTACCGTCCCCAGCTGTCCAGTCCACACAAAAACACACATGCATGAAACTACTGTACTGTCACAGCTGCCAAATTGAAAACCAAACAATTGCTGTGCGCCTCAGCAGTGCTGGTTATCAAGTCAAGCTATGTAATGACACAGAGAGACGAGCTCTGGAACAACAATCATATTGCCTGTTCATATTTATGGCTCGTTCAGTGATTGTTTTTCATCTCTTACTGCTCTAGGACAGTAGTATTTTTCTTATTTTATGTGTCCTAAATTTAAAAAAACACCTCAGTATATGCATTCCTGATTGCTTTCAATTTGGGGAGTCAGACATTCAGTATTGCTTTGCTTTTTCCTAACCCATTTACTCATGAAATGTAAAATTTTGTGGTCAATAAATTGAATTATAAAAGAATGTCTTACCTTTGCTTCCCTAATGCCAGGGCAGAGTTTACAGATGGTGGCAACTGCTGTGTCCTCAGACACAATTCCGTGTCCATCTTCATCAACGAGAGCAAACTCTGCCACCAACCAGTTCCGCCTCATCTTGCTCCCAATACTGCCCTCTCCCACCCCTCCATCGCCTCCACCAATGGAACCAGGGTGAGACAACAGGTACCTCAACCCTGTCACCCAGATGTTGGCCACATCAGCAGAGAGAGCAACCAGGTCCAGGGACTGATACTCCTCCCCATGAATTACGGAGAAGGCTGCTTCTTCAGCAAGTTGGTCTGATGGACCATTGTGGAGAAAGGTCTCTGTGCTTTTCCCTGTGCGGACCTCACGAATAGCGGAGATGTCAAGTCGAGCTCGGTCACCATCTTTCTTGGAGGGTTCCCAACGGAGGCAGGTTAGCTCAGGATCCAGAGTGTAGAATCTGGAGTAGATGCGTGAGTTGGGTCGCACCTTCTTTAGCTCACAGCCACCCTGCATGAAGGCAAGGCAATCTGCAGCACTGCTCACCTTCTTTTCTGATGGCATACTGCTGAAGGAAACAGTTTTCTTTCTCCCACCACTGACCTTGGCCACTGAAGGATCCTTAGAGAAAACAAAGAGAGAAAATTAAACACCATGTGCACCACAAAGAAAGAAAATATCTGTCATTCTACACAGTGCTGTTCTAGTAAAGCATCTTGGCAACAAAGCAAGAAGGAAATTGTCTTATCCACTACAGAAAGCTCTTTGTGTTAAAGCATGTTTAAGTCCAAACATGACGCGTGTTTCAACCTGAAATGACATTTTGCACAACCATTCAGGCAAATTTTAGATATTAATGGAGCTTCATGTCATGCAAGGGAAATAGAGTATGGCTCCCTTCCTCTGGCCTATTCAGAATAAACTAACCACATCCTACATTACATCACAGACCAGCAGCCCTGGACTGTGTGTTACCGTTGTCAGAGCTGCTAAAATATTTCAGTTTTTCTTTGCTATTTGTAATTCTGTATTTGTCATTTTAAATTATTGTTGTCTAGTTAATTTTACCTAGCAAAACCTAAAATATTGGGCTTTGTGAAGAAAATAAATCCTTTAGAAATATCAGATTTGACTGAATTCCCAAATAAGATGATTCAGTAACATGGTGCTGAAAAGCTTATGTTGCAATTCAGCCATGCACATTAATTTCTTTTTTGCTTTGTTTTTTAAAAGTCATTAATTTTCAAGCATTTCACTCAAGAGAATGATGAAATGATAAAGGAAATTCAGTTTGGAGTAACAGAAAAAAAGCAAAAGCTAAATGATGGCAGAACTAACTGTCACCTTGTTCTACCCACTGAAAAGAAAGGAGATAAAAGGTTTATGTTTGCTGGAGATGGTAGTCTTGCTGGTTGAAAAATATGTGCTTGCAGCACTGACCTACAGTATCTATGTCCTAATACCTAAGAATGAATCCACAGCAAACCCTCCTAAAAGAAAACACATTATGTCATTGCAGTAGTTAGAATGTGTAATCTGGGATTTCCACCTCAAGCCATTTGGCACTAATCAGACTGAGCAGAGTATCAGAGTATGTGCGCTGAAGCTAATGAATGTCAGACATACCACATATCAAATATGCGCTTTACACATTTAAGACATGAATAATCCCATTGGAAAGACTTCAGTTTCACTGTTCTTGCCATAACTATTACTCCTCAGATCAATCAGACATGAAATTTATACCTAGCAGAGAAAAAAATAGGCAGAAAAAAACTGAAGACTCTGTCCAGGGACCAGATTAATTATATAAACTTGGGTGGTGAGCTTTTGTGGCCAGCAAGAAAGTACAAAGTAACCACCCCAACATTCTAATAACCAACTAGCAACACTCTTGAATTCACTCGGAAAACACCCGCAAAAGACAGCATCATGTCATAGTGGAAGAACCACAATCTAAATATGGCCCAATTTACCCTGTCAGAATCATGGAATTGTCCATATTGACTTTTCAAATGTTTTACCAGAATTTTTAAATACACATTGCATTGTGTTGTTAACGGTATAGTTTCACATTTACATTCTGCTCCATTAATATCCCAAGTCACATCTTTTTCAAATCAAGTAAGAAATAAGCACAACTCGGAGCTTTCACAAAACACCACAATTCTGGAATTCCTCAGCCAAGCAAAACCCGGTTGACATTCAGACCAGAGAAGCAGTGGATGAGGTCAGGTCAGAGAGTACAGCGCACAGCCACTGAGCACTCTGACATGTTCATTTGTCTTCGTTTGTTTGTTTTTATGCAGCTGGCAGACTCTATTCCTCAAAGCTGCCGTGCTTATGGATCTGAACCTGCCTGACGAGTCGACAGCCTGCCGCTATGAATCCAGGTCAGCAGGTGTTTGAGCAGACTGGGTGATAGCGGAGCTGAAGCAATCACAGCGAGCCATGCAGCACAGTGAGCAGTTTAACAGGCATAACCATGCAAGCCTAAAATGCAGCTTTAGTGGTTAGACACCCAAGGGCAGCAGGAGAAAGAGCAGGCTGCTCATCCATCCATCCATCCATCCATCCATCTATGCCACCTACCAATCAGGGCTCTGCAGGATATCACGATGACAAGTCAGCAAAGCTTTTAATGTATCGTTCTAGACTAAAAGTGCATCTATCAGACTTAATCCCCCTAAGCGGACTTCATTTTGCTTTGTTTTTTGAAACATGCATTGTTTTTTTTGTGTGTGTCTGTTCTCAACAAAGAATGGAGGGTCTATGAGTGAGGAAAGGAAAGGAATGTAAGAGTGTTAGCTAAGGAACACGAAAAAAAGGGTGTGAAATATAGCAAGGGTTGCAGAAGAAAGAGTTAATAAATTGGACGGATGAGCATAACAAAACACACAAACACACACACGCTGCTGGAAAACCTAGTAGGTAGTTAAAACACAAATTTTTCTTCCATAATATAAAATTACACAGACATTATAAGCAATTTTCCACCATCAGTCTGAGAGTGATAACAGAAGTATCAAACACAGCAAAGGGGGAGCTGGGCGATGAAGTGTGGTTAAATTTAGATGTGCTCCCATCTCTACTTAATCAAGGGAAAAGAGGAGGAAAATGGAAGGGGAGAACAGGCACTAGAAAGGAGGAGATAATAGATGGGAGGTTGGTTGGATGGAGAAACTGAGGACAAGGAGGAGAAAATAAAGAGTGACAAGGAAAAATATAATAAAAACTAAAATGCATCAGTATGGGCACTGGTGACGGTTTAGACTGAGGGAATAACCCTCGGTCTATCCTTACCAGAGCTGATTGGTTTTAAAAACAGTCGAGTCCCTGCCCTTTAAGAGGCATTTTCAAGAATCAGTGATTTGGCAGCTAAAACCCACAATGACATCAGCCTGCTCTACTACTGGAGTCCTCACTGAACCTTTTCAATGCAGCCTGAGGCTAAACTCTTTCACACAGCAAAGTGTTTACTACTGTCA
This sequence comes from Enteromius mattozi, assembly GCA_032359235.1. Lineage (NCBI taxonomy): Eukaryota > Metazoa > Chordata > Actinopteri > Cypriniformes > Cyprinidae > Enteromius > Enteromius mattozi. The sequence continues at coordinate 2,043,377 of JAUMHE010000330.1, read as the reverse complement.
TCCGCTTACAGCCAATACAAACACCCTGAACTGAAAGGAAGACAACAAAGCAAATTCACAAATCGAAGACTGTGCAAGAATATTTTATTCACAGATATTGACAAATTCAACATGCATGTTAGTTAAGCAAACTAGCAAGATCTAGATTTTGTGTAAAGTTTAGAAACTAGGCCTACTTTGGCAAGGATTGCTTAAATTGATCGAAAGTGAAAGCAAATACTTTTATAATGTGAAATTAAGCTTTGCTATAACATGAAAAAAAAAACACACATTTTAAAATGTATTAAAATGTAAAAATCTTTTACATTGCAAAAAATTCACAATATTAGTTGTGCTATATTTTTAATCAAATAAATGCAGTCACGGCGAGCATAAAAGACTTTTAAAACAAAAAACATCTAACCAACACCTAACATTTGAACTGTATACAGTAATATTTTGCTTTAATTAGCATGTTAACAGTTGCTGTTAGACTTTTTATTAAAAGCTTTATGGAAATGTTGCACATTTGCATTCACATTTACAATAGTTTTGCATATTCTTAGTTTTAGGCTAAACAAACTGTTCAATTAAAATGGGCATGTTAAAATGGTGTATAATAACAGAGCCTCCAAATACAGTATTTAAGTGAAAGGCTTCATAGACATTAGCTGTGAGCAATACTGGGCCAGCAAACAAAGAGCTAATCACATGGCAGTCTGCTGAGGAAATTCTGCTGAGACTTGCATGGAGGAAAACTATTTCTCACCAAGTAACAGTATTAGTGTAACATAATTTTACACTGACAAATGAATGATTTATTTATTCTTATTTTATTTTTTTTAACAACAAAACCAAGCCACCCAGCACTACACAAACTAAAACTACCATTAATACATTCTGCATAACAGTATGACAGACAGAGTGAATTGGTTAAAGGGATAATTCACCCAGGCAAAACAGTTTCAGACCATTTGGGTCCTAGGTTGTTAATCTTTCTTTTTTTATATATTGCATTCAACAGAATAAAGAAAGTCATACAGGTCTGGAATAATGTAAGGGTGAGTAAATGGAAATTTTTTAAACTATCCGTTTAAAAAGACAATTCTGTCAATAATTACTCACTTTGTTTCAAATCCGTAAGACCTTCGTTCATCTTCAAAACACAAATCAACATATTTTTGAAGAAAGAAAGGTATGTGAAATATGTGACATAAGGGGTTCAACTGTAATGTTACAAAGCTATGAGAATACTTTTTGAGCGCAAGGAAAACATCCTTGCTACACTTCTGTGCCTTGATCTTGTTAGTATCCTTGCTGTCTATGTAGAGTCAAAAAGTTCTCAGATTTCATCAAAAATATCTTAATTTGTGTTCCAAGGTCTTATGGGTTTGGAACGACATGAGGGTGAGTAAATAATGACATTTTTGGGTAAACTAACTCTTTAAGTGCACAACATTTCTGTCTATCAGAGTCCACTAACCCCCCCCCCCCCCCAAATACCACCCCGTACCACTGACTTCATCAGCTGAAACAACACCTGGTGCCACCCGTAATCTACTCCGGCTCCAGGCAAGCCATGGAACAACACTGCAATCCAGCTAATGATCCCAGCTCTGAGAAAGCAGTAGATTAGTGCCGCCGCGCCGCTCCCACCCCATGAGACCTGTGGGGTAATCCGTGCCGGATGGAGAGCCAGTGATTTAGCAGGGTTAGAAGGGAACGCTCATGGATTAACCGACAATGAGTTTAGCCGGCCGTCAATCCTACCGCCCAACTAATTGAAAATGCTGATGTGTGGGTCAAAATAGAATTATGTCAAGCAGAAATGTGAGGCAGAGCTGATCTCCTGACATTGAGCTTGTCTATAAACAGCTTGAAGGATGAAATGTGTTGTTAAAGCAAATTTGAATACAGCAAAAGAGAGATTATCAAACACCTGTTCTTCCCAGGAGAAAAAAACAGACAAATATAAAAGGAGAATAGAGAGAAGTCTGAGTAAAAGGATGGTGATGGTGCATTAAGGATCAAATTAAATTAATCTAGTAGTTACCCTTCACATTTCTAAGAGATATTAAGAAATAATTTAATAACGTACAGCAGAGTGTGAAAAATGTTCCAGTACAATCTGAATAACTCCTGCCTAATAACCGCTGGCAGCTATGGAGATTTCAATGCTCCAACTCATCACTCGGAAATTGCTTTATAATTAAATGCACGTTCTAAAACTTAAAAAGGAGTTTAATATGATTACACTCACTAAACCTTCTGTTATACCTGTCTGTTCTGAAATTAAGAAACAGGTTTATTACAGCACTTCCTACACAGATGCATCATTACCCTACAGCAGACATGCATACAGGGTCTGGAGGGCAGGGACGGATTATGGGTTGTGTGGGCCAAACGTTCTCATGGGCCCCTGGGCAGAACGTTCGCACAACGTTGACACAACGTCTGGGGCCCTGTTTCCATCCTACTGGCCCGGTCCGTAATCCGTCCCTGCCGGAGGGGGAGGGGTAATGGGGGGGTATATGTAATTACAAGTATCTTACAAGTATCTTAAAAAGATCTACTCTGAACAATACATTGAATTACACTAAATAAAGACAAAATAAATCAATAAAATCAAGTCAAGT
>JAUMHE010000330.1:2017295-2028229 GCA_032359235.1 Enteromius mattozi | reverse complement strand
CTTATTTGACACAGTAATTCCCAAATAAATTGTTAAAAAATCATACAATGTGATTTCCGGATTTTTCTTTTTAGATTATGTCTCTCACAGTGGAAATGCACCTATGCTGAAAATTGTTGACCCCTCAATGATTTCTAAATAAGAGAACTTGCAAAATCACAGGGTGATCAAATACTTATTGACCTCACTGTATGTATATATGTAATTAAATTGCTGTTATTTTTGTTATTTTGTTATATTTTTGATAGAAGGTAATTTCTGAATACACATTTCAGTTATGTTTTGCTTTCCTAATACGCATTGTGTTTAAATAAATTATAATGCAATAGTGGTAGATAGAGAACCAATAATTGTTTGCAGTACAATCATGACAAATCATGACAAAAAAAAAAAAAAAACACTAGGTAGAAGCTAGACAAATTAGAAAGGTGCCAACATTACATTGTCGAAACCATGAACAAATATACATGATTTACTGTAAATATATACTAAATTAAATATGGGTTCACTTGCAAGGATAAACATGGTTTGTGTCAACCACAATTTTGTGTCTAATAAATAAATAATACTTTGAATATTGGGTTGTACTGCTGGGTTTCCATTTGATGTGAGTGTAAAATCTGGAGCAAAACAAGTTGACCGCCAGTGTTGTAATGGACGGATAACTGCATTGAGACTGTGCACTGCTGCCATCTTTGGACAGCCTAGCAGAACAGCATTCTGTTAACATAACGTTTTGCTTTTAATTCCTGCCAAACGAACATCTTGTTCTCAAAAGAATAAATTAATAAATAAGGAATAATATTAAATAAGTATGTGCTTAAATAATTTTACAAAGTAAATACAAATTTAAATAAGATTTAAATAAGAAACTAGGGTTATTGTTTTAGTTAATCAAACTGTAATTACATGTTGTTGTTTTTTAATTAGTAGGCAATCAAGTGGATTTTAAAATGTGCACTCATAAGCATGTTTAGAAAATTTGAAACAATCTGTCATCTTAGTTTGATCTTACTCTCTTTAATTTATGCATCTCTTCTGACAGGAGAATGAGAAGTGATCTTCTAGCGTGCTCCGGCCTAATCATTTGAGGCCTTTATGTTGCTTAATAAACACGAAGAAAGATAAAAGGTTATGGCACATAAAGTCAGTTAAGCCTTAGAGGGCCACATTAATTCAGAGCAGTGCACCATACAGGCTAACCCCTTCCTTTCTCACCAGCAGAAGTGAGGAACTGAATATAAAATACACCATCTTTGCATTCTACTCGGAAGACCCACTGCGTTTTCAAAAGGGCCAGCCAGAAGTAAAGATGGACAACTTATGTCAATTTTGGACTGTCCATCAAATGTTTTGAGGGCTATGTGTGAAAACACAATGTGGCTCCATCAGGGTCTCTCAGTTGAGTCACAGAACGAGACATTTGTTTCAAGTGAGTCTTCTGGCTTCTCTCCACAGCTGAAACAGAGCGAAGCCAATGCTGATACGAAAGAGAAACTTCCTCTGCGATTACGGATCTTCGAGAAGTTCCCCAATCGACCACAGATGGTGAAAATCTCCAAGCTGCCATCAGACTTCACTGTGCCCAGAATCAGGTACTGTGTGCACTGAAACATACCTCATATCTTGCGAATTGTTGAAGAGAGAACCCCAAAACGTACATTGAGGCTTCCAAACCATATATATGAGACAGTATCATTGGACATTCATTTTACCTACTTATTCCTTTACACTGAATGCCTCCTACTTCATCCTCAAGAATCCTCTGTAAACGTGAAGTCCCTTGTGTATTTGCGTGTGACTCTTTGATTATGCGTGTGCCGCAGGGAGAGCTTCATGAAACAGTTCATCGACCGACAGCAGCAGGATGCCAGCTGTCTGTTTCGTCGCCTTCCCTCAGCGTCGTCCTCATCCTGTGACCATTCCAAGAGGTCTGCCATTGAGGATAATAAATACATAGATCAGAAGGTACCACACTCCATCACTCCCACGGTCTGCCTCCTCGATTCACAGAGACTGAACAATACATTCATGAATGTTCTGAAAGGAACAGATCTATTTCCCACGCAAAAAGGCTTAAATAACCAGCAGTTACATAACTACATTTTGTTGATAACATTGGGATGTTTTTGATTGCTGATATCAAATTCTGCTTTGCCCATATAATAGATGCTTGCAAATATATCCATCTGAATTATACTGTGTATTGATCCGTGTCTCCTGTGTGCGTCTTGCTCTCTAAACTGCTATTTCTTCCTAGCTCCGAAAGTCAGTATTTAGCATCCGGGCACGTAACCTCATGGAAAAGGAAACCACTGTCAATAAAATTCTGCGGTGAGCTTGTGATCTTCTCCCAACATTTTTTATTTAATTGAATTTGATATTTATTTTTAAATATATGTATAAAAACACATTCAATGACTAGGACTGATATTTTGCTTATAGTATGCACATCCTAGCAAGGCTTCAGATTTATTACCATATAGTCATTTAAAAAAAATCAATGCTAATCATTTTTTTACAGTGCAAACATATTTACAGTCATAATTCTTGCAGTTTTTATGTTAATATAACTGAATTCAGTGTGTTAATGAATGAGACTGATTTTTCCATCACTCTGAAATGTTAAAATTAATTTGTATTAAGATGTTTGGTAACTGAAAGCCTTTATGTATAATGCATTATAAAAGTAGTTTTAATTCATTGGTTATGCTTTGTAATGCATCTTATAATGCATTGTACAATCTCATGAATAATTGTGACCTCAGTTAATATTATTATATTAATTATAACACTTTCAATTCATTGCTACACTGTGCGTTTTAAATTAAAGTTCTAATTATTTACAACAAGATATTATGTATTAAAATGCAAATTATGAATAATTTGTAATGCATTACACCCTTTTAATAAGCCTTTATAATGCATTTTACATAATGGCTTTAAGTAAGGTTGTCCCAGACATTTAATGGGCCAGCAGGAATAGTAATAGTGTTCTCTGGCAGCTTTGGGCAAAACAACATTAATTTCTATACAGGGTGAATATGTTTTGATTTCGATCGTCCATTTCCATGATTTCGACTCCATATTTGTCATTCAGCCAGCCTGGCAGGCAGAGCAGATAATAGCGTTTTCATATCAATATAGCTGTTAGTGGATCACCTGTGAGCATGAATGAACAAATTAATATTTAAAAATCTGCCAGCGATGCGGCCACATATTCCCAACCTTTGCTTAAACTGCTTTTGTCTCAGTCGTTAAATTTCAGATCACGTCGATGCCGTCCTCACCTCCCCCGTGTTATATACACAAACACACACACGCACACTCATACACCTCACCTTGTCCACCCCTCTTCCTCCTGCTAAGCAGACAGACAGCACATCAGTAGCCATCCCACGTCGTCTGTGCCGTCTGGGGCATTCAGTCTGTCTGCATACATGCGCACACACACACCCCTCATCAGCCAGGCATTCATCACTCTGAGTGGCCATAAATAAGGGCGACGTGTTCTCTTGAAGCTGAAATTGTCATTAGCTGTGTTCTGGTACATGACTCTGCAATTAATGGACAATAGAGAGGCAGTGGTGAGCAGACGCCTTTTCAAAGCATACATAGATCAGCACTGATTTAGAGCATTAACAGCCAATGGGATCACAGTGTCGGAACAATCTCCCAATACCAATTACAGCAACATCCTCACCAGTTACATTTCATCTCCAGGCATAGCTTTGAAAGATTTGAATTTAATAAACTGTCAGAAAGCACCACAAGGGGCTTCTTGACTATTCCTTCTCACAGATCTCTTGTTCTTTTAAATAGTGCTGCATTTATTTATTTATTTTTGATCTAATACCAAGACTTTTTCTGCATGTTTTGTTACCTGTTCAAGCAGTTGTCACAAACACAGTATATGGGTCATCTTCAAGAACCAATGTCATTTGTGTGAGAAAAATACTTGTAAATAACCACTACTGGACATACAGTAAATTCAAACTTCAAGCCTAAGGTAACTTAAATATATATAGTGGTTTTATTTCAATTTAGTTAGCTTTGCTTCATGAAACTGAAATGTCATGTGATGAATGAGTAGAAATTTGATATTCCAATTCCAATTTTATATTATTTAATTCAGTTCATTATGTGCACTAAACATTGAACTTTATAGCATGATTAAAACTTACATTTAGAGAGTTAAATCAAGCAAATATTATGTCTAAATTCAGTATGCTGTTAAATAAATCAGTGTTAACTCATGGGAAAACACAAATAGGGTCACTTGCTGAGAATGTCCCACATGTACACAGAAAGTTACTTCAGTGTAAATGGAGTCAACTGAGTCATCACAGATTAGTAATTTTTGGCAGACATGGAACTGGAGATATGTAACCTCATATACCTATACTAAGTATGCCAAATTTTTCCTAGGAGATTAATTCCCTCCTACTGCTTCATCTTTACTTCACTGTTAGCCTGAATTTTTAGTGCACTGCAGGTCACATTTGACCACTCTGAAAAAAGGATTAATTAGTTTCCTCTCCGTGGGCGCCCCTTCCTTAGAACTGTTTCCACCTGCACAACACAGTGTTAGCTAATAAGAGCCATCTGCTGTGTCGGATGTACAACTGTGTACATGACAGACAATAGTGGCATAGCTTAAGGGCTGTTCACTGATGATCTTCACACAATCCCATCCATTTAGAGTATGTATACTGTAGTACAACTTATTTGTATTTGTAGTACGCCCCAAAATGAAAAGTTTTGCTTTTATAATGTGAATTATTTCTAAGGGAGAAAATAATGGAAATAATTCAGAATGGGACAAATTGGAGAAAGTTGTTAGATTTTCATGAATAAACTGCTCAAATGAGTCATGCACGGTAAGACTAAGAAATTAAATAAAAGCCAGGTTGTATTTAATGTTGTCTTAATATTGGATGGACAGTAAAACAAGTCTTATGGATGCGTTTTTTTAAAGAATACCACACTGTATTTTTTTCCCCTCTTGACCTAGTTATGGTTTGTCTGTGTCAATTTTTTCAGGGCCTGCACTAGACAACGTATTCTGAGTGGCTCTTTTGAGGGTCAGCCAACAAAAGAGAGATCCATACTCAGTGTCCAGCATCACATCCGCCAAGAACGCCGGTAGGAAAGCACATTAACATGCTTTCACATACTCAGCTATTTCATTTATATAAGGATCAAAGATAAGGATCAATAGATGGATATACTGTATAGTCCTAAAATGCACTACATTATGGTAGTGCGTTAACCTGCTCTTTTTGGCGCAGGTCCCTCAGACACGGCTCAACAAGCCAGAGAATCAGTAGAGGGAAATCCCTGGAAACACTCACTCAGGATGTACGTACACACACACACACAGATATCACCGAGTAATAGCTGACAGCAGTATCTGTGACTATCTGTGATCTCTGACATGCGTGTGAACTCTTCAGCACTCCAGCACGGTCCGCTACCGTAACGCCCAGCGGGAGGACAGTGAAATCAAGATGATACAAGAGAAAAAGGAACAGGCTGAGATGAAACGGTATTTCTGACGCTCCATACACTTGCCTTGGCATGCGGTCAGTCGAACAGATCTTATCCCCCCAAACAAAACATGCCATGTGGGAGTTATTACACCGTATCTTTCTCTTCTACTGTATGCTGATGGTGGCCTAGTGCCATTGGTGTACGACAACAAGACATATTGCAGTGAAACAAAGCTTTTGTTTTAGGTCGGCTATATTTATTTGCTATGTTCAGAGGGCAAGGAGGGACTGTAAAAGAGAGATCAAATCACATTTTAGCTGATTTACAGATACAGTACACTAAAAGAACTAGTACGGTCTCTTCTGTGCATTCTATATCTTTCTATCTTTTCCATGCTTTATCCTAAAGCAGGGCTAATAAAAGCGGTGTTTGCTGAATATGAGATTTCAAAATGATTTATTGTTAAGTCTATAATGTTTTTCCCCAGAAAAGTCCAAGAGGAGGAACTTCGGGAAAACCATCCATATTTTGACAAGCCACTCTTCATCGTTGGCAGAGAGCATCGCTTCCGAAACTTTTGCCGAATGATTGTTCGAGCCCGTTTTAATGCGTAAGACCAAAGCAAATACAAATCCACTGCAGTATATTATTAGTTACAGTAGCATTTTCATACGCCTCAATGAGATGACTAATCCTTTTGTGCCATAATCACTGAAAAAATGCCATGTCGTTTCATAAACTGTTGTGTGTGTGTATGTGTGTTACATTTCTTTGCTGACACTGTGTTAATGGGCTTTTTATGAATAGGTCAAAAACGGATCCCAATACAGGCGCAGTGAACAGCACAAAATACCATCAATTATAGTAAGTTCATAAATGTTTAGGGCCTTCGCACCATGATAGCCTGGTACTATATTGTACATATATCAATATATATAAAAAAAGGATTTCTGCTTACAATGACATCCTTTCTTTTATAAAAAATAATACTTTAAAATGTATGTAATGTAAATTAAATCATAATCTATTATTTACGTTGTGATATATAGTCGTACATTTGGTAACACTTTATTTTACAGTGTCCTTGTTACACATGATACATGCACTTACTATTATAATAATAATAAATGATGCATAATTGCACAAGACAAGGATCTTCGATCGACAAATATCCAGAGAGACAAGAGGGGTAATCCGATAAGGGTATCCGAAAAACACAGAATCTAAACACAGGAAAAGAGGCTGAACTACACTTGAAAATCTAGACTGGCTCTGTAATGTAGCTGTGGTGATATACGCTGAAACAATACTCGGTGATCCAAACTAGAAGGTCCAGGGCTTATAAAGTGTTTCTGTAACTTGGGAAAAATGAGATGAGGCAAACTGAGATGAGAATCTATGTGCAGGAGTTTAATAAATCCAAGAAGCAGCACGTAATCCAACATGGGTACAGCAAGGAACTTCAAAAAGGGCAGAGAGCAACCATCACAGACATTTAACAACTGACAAAGTACAAGGGAACCACACAGCCTACTTATACAGAACTGAGGCAATGAACTAATCAGTAACCAGGACAACTAACAAGGAGATGGGAGTGGTTCAATGAATAACCATGATAACAAACAAGCAGAGAAGCAGGGAAACAGGAGGGAAACAAGGCAACAAAAGGGACACAAAACTACAAATTAGAAGTCCCTTGGAAATAGACAGGGATCGTGACAATAATTACATGAAAGTAACCCTAAAACAAACCCTAATCCTAAACCTAACCCTAACCATGTAGTAAGTGCATGTAGTTAATTAATATTAATAGGTACTTAAATATGTAATTACACTTTAACAAGGACACCTTAAAATAAAATGTAACCTTATTTTTGAAATAATGAAAAAAAAAAGATTTAGGGGAGAAATGTGCTTTATTGTCATAAAAATAATGTCAAAATAATGGTATTTCTTATATTTTCCTGCATATTTATGGGATTAAAATATAACCAGCATATGTTTTCTTGAGATTCCCTCATTTATATGTCTATTTTCATTCTAGAAAAGTAATACGAGAATGGGCTTTGCAAAGTTTTGATCTTTAAGACACGCTAGGGTGGGTTAGTGTGGGATTAGATGGAAACTTTTGGGTTTCAGTGTGCTAACAGGATTTCACAAGTTTCAAAAGATTTAAGACAAAGTTATGTAAGCTCAGACTGAAGAGTAGGAAGAATGCAGAGCAGGAGAAGAGTAGCACATTTAACCTGCACTAAACCTTGCATGTGTATGTGTCTGTGTGTGTTCTCCAGTGATTTGCTGGGCTTGGTAACCTATCTGGACTGGGTGATGATCGTGGTCACCATCTGCTCTTGTATTTCCATGATGTTTGAGTCCCCTTTTACTAGGGTCATGCATGTCCCTACCCTGCAGGTATTCTAAACCCAACTGGTCACCATTCTATCCCACACGCACATCCAACTAACTTTTTTACCCTGTAAATGTTCCTCATCTCTTTCCTGGAGGCTGGTCATCATGTCTCGCTTATGTTGCAGTCCAGCACTTTTGATTGACACTCTAACTAGGTTTGCACTTTTGAGCACATTTGATCATGATCCCCACTGATTTAGTCTACTTTGGAATTCATTTAAGTTGACTTGTTTTTAGGGTGCCTGTTTCAATGATTTTTTACTTTTACGAGACCAAGTTGGGGCTGATTGACCTGCCACTCTTTAAAGACTTCTATCTCTTACTCTACACCACTGATTGAAACTCCACTTCAGACAGTCCAGGATGACCTGTTCTTTACCTGATAAGGATATTTTCAAGAGCACAGAGAAAGATTTTTATCCTGGCGAGTTTTTGTGTTATGACACTCAAAGTCTCAAAAGCTTCTCTATCTTACCAGAAGACAAAAAAAAATGTTAGGACAAAGCTCACAAAACTTTTAGTTACTGTATAGTTTAATAAAAAGCTGCTTCATGAAAAAGTGTTTTCTATCGTACACTAAACCAGGACTTTCCCTGCAGATCGGAGAATACGTGTTCGTCATCTTCATGAGCATTGAGCTGAACCTAAAGATCATGGCAGATGGTCTGTTCTTCACTCCCACTGCAGTCATCCGAGACTTCGGTGGCGTCATGGACATCTTCATCTACTTAGTAAATCTCCATTCTCAGCTCTTCTGTGAAAAAACCCACTTTCTGACACATGTGAAAGGCAGCCTTTTAGCTGATTACTCACTTCTCTAATGAGGCTCTGAAGATTGCGTTTTAATGACCCTAAACTGCGTTTTATTTAAATGACCCAGTCACGTCAATTTCATCCTGTTTACTCATTTCAGAAGAATTCTGCCTCTCTCACACAAATATTATTTGCATTTAATAGAACAGCCTACACTTCCACTGCTGACTATTGCATGAGTAATACTTATTGCATTTATATTAATAAAGCAATATAAATATGCCATAGAAAAGTAATCTGCAGTTAGGGATTTCACATTCAAGATCAGGATTAAATGAAAAGTTGTGATGTTTAAGGTGATCTTTCTGCCCACTCTGTAGGTCAGTCTGATCTTTCTATGCTGGCTACCAAACAATGTGCCTCCTGAGTCTGGTGCCCAGCTCCTCATGATGCTACGCTGCCTGCGCCCACTGCGTATCTTTAAACTGGTGCCCCAAATGAGGAAGGTGGTTCGAGAGGTCCTCAAGGGTTTCAAAGAGATCTTCTTGGTGAGTGAACAAATCGGACCACTTTCTGCCTGCAGTTGCTCTATAAAAGGAGCAGAGATAGCTGTTTGTTTGTTAATTCTTCTAAAAGAGATACTTTTGTTTCCTAGTTATGTTTCCTTAATGTTTTTTAGCATGTATAATTTAATCTGACATTATTTCTTAGTGTTTTTTTTGCAGCAGTGTTTTAATAGGTGAACAAAGAGGTTTCTGAGTACATCAAATATTTTTATTTAAAATGTTTCATGGTATGACCCCTTTAATTGAAAATCGAGAACCTCTCTTCTTTGCAGTAGTAGAATATAATGCATTAACTCAGCAGTATAGGAGATTCCTGTATGGACCTTCTTTATTAAAGCTTCGCTCCCCTTGGTTATTTTTCTTTGAGCTTATTATAGGGTTACTGTATATGAGAGTAATGCACTGACCATATTTTGTGGGAAAGCCATTTAGCTGTAGACCGGATTATTGATTTCCCAAACAGGTCTCAATTCTTCTTCTGACACTAATGCTGGTGTTTGCAACCTTCGGGGTGCAACTCTTTGCTGGAAAACTTGCCAAATGTAATGATCCCCACATCTCCAATAAGGTACAATGTAATTCTTACAACTTTTCAAACTAAGTTCGAAGTGTAGGATCTTCTGTTCTTCACTGAAATTTTGTGTACTTTTTCAGGAGGACTGCCATGGCATCTTTAGAATCAATGTGAGCATTTCAAAGAATCTAAATTTAAAGCTGAGGTCTGGCGAGAAGAAACCAGGATTCTGGGTGCCAAGAGTTTGGTATGAAATGGAAAAAGAATGTTCTTTAAAGTATTTTTTGTTTGTTTGTTTAAATATATATTTATTTAAAAAAAATATATACAGTATATATATATATATTTTTTTTTTTTTTTTTTGATGGAAAAACCTTCATTTTTGTTTTTTCACAAATTAATAGAATTCAATTCAGTTTAAAAGCACAAAATAATTCAACACAACCTGTCACATCTTGAGTGTTAAGGTCTTTTTGAGAAATACCTGTAGTAACATCTCATCTGTGACAACACAAACCAGTATAATAAATGCCCTCATCAGATAAACAGCAGCACATTTTCATCATCTTTCATATGTATTTTCCCCATAAGCAATAGTCAGTGTTGCAGTGCAGTTGTACGGGTTGTTGTGGGCACAGAGCAGGGGGCTGATATATCCTTCCCTCAGGCATAAACACAAACAACACAATCATACACCCACACACCAATGAGTCTGTTATTGCTCTAGAGATGTGTGGCAAAACAATGGCAAATTATTTGTGAGACGTTAAATAATGAAAACCAGCAAAAGACACACATGGGTCCATAGCCATTCTAGAGCAAGCAAGGTTTCTGATAATGCTGAATTACAGATAGAGAAAGGTTGTTGCTCTTTTATCTCTGAGGGCTTTGCGTGGTAACAGGAAAAGAGCAAGGCGTTTGATCCTCTTGGTATTGTGTTCGTGTTCAGCCCATAGAGCAGTGCATCTCCAGTCTGCTCACACACACACATGCAGACAGACACCATAACATTTTATACCTGAGATTGTAAGAAGGGAACCGCTGAAGGTTTTTTTCCCCCTCTGGTTGTTTTTTTATGTTTTAAAAGCAGTGGCACTTTATCTTTAACTCAGAAGCTGAGTTGACATACAGTGGGTACGGAAAGTATTCAGACCCCCTTAAATTTTTCACTCTTTGTTATATTGCAGCCATTTGCTAAA
>JAUMHE010000330.1:1980028-2017195 GCA_032359235.1 Enteromius mattozi | reverse complement strand
CTTTTAAATAGTCCAGCTACACTCTGCTCATGATTCTAAATTAGTAGCACCTGTTTGAGGTCGTTAGCTGTCATACCCGTGCACCCCACAATCAGCCAAAGTCTAAGTAGCAACATGGGCAAAACCAAAGAGCTACGGGGCAATTGAACTCAAAATTATTTGCTTTGTCTTCATTCCAGTGCTGTGACTTTCAATTTGCCCTGAAATCATCATAACAATTGTGTTATTTTATATTGATTATCTTAAACTACTGAAAAAAAATTACATGAATAAGACAGTAAAGGTGTATGTGCAGACATCAAGAATTGGCACATGAAACAAACTGAAAATAAACTGATCATTACAATAGAGGAACACATCCTGACATCACAATACAACACAAGTCGCTAGTGCATGCTGGGAAAAGGGATGAATAAGACTGAACCACTAAAACATTTTTCAATTTGGTCCTTCTTGAACTCAAAAAGCACCAAACCAATGAGTACCTTCTGTGCTTCTTGTCTCAACTTTAAAAAATGCATCAAGTTGTATTACTTATAAGTTGTAAGCTGCAAAAACAAAGTAAGTCATAAAACTACAATAATGAAAAAAGGCCTCTTTAGTTATTATTTAGCATTATTCACTCACACAATACACAAAATGTGCAATCAATTTATTGTGCAATCAATAAATGGAAAGCCTGCCAGGGGGTGGCAGCCTGATCCATGCAAATCATAGATGGCTCTTTCTGTGTCTGCATGACTGGCTGAAAGTCATGGTCATATCATAACTCATATTTAATGCAAGGAAGGGTGAGAGTTCAGACCTTGTCCTCGTTACATGGCCCTCATGACCTTTAGCATGTTGCCCATCACTCTTGGACATTGCATCATCCTCCCCAGCTGTCCGGCTGTTGTATATATAGCTGGTGTGGACACCCTTCATACAATTCAGGAGAGGACTAGGAAGTTCCATCATAAAACCAATCAGGGAAACCACACTGGGGACCGTAAATCACACATTTTTGAGGAGCACTTGAAGGTCTGGGAAGTGCACATTTCCCCATTATACTTCACAGGAAGCCCCACATTCTCCTTCTGAACCCAGGTCACATGGGGTCACAACCTTGGGAAGGCTATTGTACATATGTAACCATGGCAACCAGGGCATTAGAAACACAACAGCGTCCCCCCACCCACACCCTCCAATACAGGTTAAGTCAAAAGAACTGAAACCATGTCAGCTGTAAAAACAGAAAATGATAAGATAATGTCTTCTCAAATTTGATTTTATAGGCTTTACATCTATATCAGAATCATAAAATTGTCTGAGCGCTATAAAACACTAAAGTAAAGCCTAGATTAAAGTGCAACCTTCTTATAAATAATATTAGCAACATTTCTGCATGATAAAATGTCCTAAAGTCTTGTCCTGAATGCCAATTAAAATACAATTAAATTAAAATAAGAATGAATAAATCACAATATGAAATGTAATCTAATTCAGTATAAAAGTAACTTTACAACAATGATACTGCTGCCTTCTGTAGAGCTACTTGTATCAGAATTACTGTTTCATGATTGATAAACTTTGACTAAACTGAAACAACACTAAAGTGAGCTAAAAACCCCCAATTATTGTTAACACTTAGAAGACTGTTCCATTGTTAATGAATAACTAGACAGTAACAAATGACTAATGCACTATTAACACTGTAGTAACCACCTACTGTAACAAAAAATTGATTAATGATGTTGTAGTAACAGCGATCAGTCAAACTGCTAGTTCACTATTAACTAATCAAAATAAATACTAAGAACTACTGTACACAGCTTCATAATTAATGTAAATTATTCATAACGTATAACTAATTCTAAAGTGAGGATTATGGAAACCCACTTGTAATGACTAAAGTATTACCAAATCCTTCTAAATGAGCTACTAATTACTTGGATCACTATTCTAAAGTGAAAAGCATGAGAAATCCTTAATATTGACTGATGCCATTGTAGTAGTGGTGACTCAAGTGTTACTGCATCCCTCTAAAGAAATTACTAATTATTTGGATCAGTATTCTAATGTGAAGATCACAGAAACCCACTAGTAATGATTTTAGAGTTACCAAACAGCAAAATGAATCACTAACCAGAACCTTACAAAAACCTCAAAGGAGTTCACTTTAGAGTACTGAGCCAAACAAAACTGTAATTCCTTTAGAAGGATGTACCTAGGCTTACAAGGCTTACATTGATTTCAGACGTAGAGAACTGTCATGTTACTTAGTGAACTACCACAGGCGACTAAGCACTATTACTAATTCATTAATCAGATTTTCTTGATACTAGTATTACATTACTCCTGTGTTCTTGTGTAGTTATTATGTAGTGTTCTAAAGTGTTCTTCTGTAGAGCTGTTTTACATAATAATTGATGGATTTTACAACATTACCATAGTTATTTTATTGTTATTGTTGTTTATTAATGTGAAGGTGTTTGACACAATCTGTCCAAATCACCATTTAAATAAATGTGATGTGACTGTAAGTGTTCAGCTTGAAATAGGATCCCAGCAACAAGGATACCAAAACTACGACAGGCCAGACTGACAGGTAAGCTGTTGTAAGGCTGTAAAAGTGACACAACAAAAGCAACAGCTGGTTTGACAGGACTCACAGTCTCATTCGATATCCAACCTGAGACGTCTCAAATCACCAATTCTGGCCAGCTCTTGTATTCCTACTATATGGCAGCTGGGCATGGTGCCACTGTTACACCAGGTAAACATGTCACAACACTGGCCTCAAAAACAATTCTTTCTGGCTTTTCTATTTGAGATTCGTGAACATGATCACAGCAGGCTGATTAGAAAGAAAGTGGTGGAAAACAAGAGTGCAGGTGAGGCTGCCAGTGCTCTAATTTTATGGCCTGCTATTTAAACATTTTTAACCGAAGTGACATACAGTGCACTAATGGCAGGCACAGTGTCCCTGTAGAACAACTTAGTGTTGTGTGCCTTGCTCGAGGGTGCAATATTTGGTTCCTCTCAGGTCATGGGTCACCCACACCCTGGACTGAACCTACAATCATTGATTAACACAGAGACACACAGACACAGAGGCTCAGACACTGTGTGTGGTTAAGCCTAAACACTAACAAAAAATAAATAAAGAAATGAAAAGAAATAGAATAATGTGAAATATTAGTTTAAACGTCTGTTTTGTGTGTGTGTTTTTATTCCTGTGATGACAAGGCTGAGTTTTCAGCAGCCGTTACTGTAGTCTATTTGTTACTAAAGAAACATTTGTAAGTACAGTAACAATGCTAAAAACATTTGTGCTCCCTAATATTTTTTGTCAAAACCAAATTTTTTTTTTTTCCCTGATGAATAAAAAGGTTTAAAAGAACTGATTTGAAACAAATCTTAACATTTACATGCATTTAATGTCACATTTGATCAACTTAATTCACCATTGCTAAATAAAAGCAGTAATTTATTTTAAATAAAAATCTGACTTTCAGCTTTTGAACAGTAGTGTGTGTATAATGTTAACCAGTAGGCTAATTTATATACACTCACATTTGTGTTTCTTGAAACAAAAAATGTTTTTATGTTAGCCTACCAAATGATTGCTAGCATGACTCTTAAATGGAAAAAATATAGTCAACATCCACAAAATACTCTCACCGTTTGTCTTTATTTTTTTTAATTTTTCCATTCCACTTTCAATATGTATCCAAAGGCATGGTATCAAAAGTTGCTTTTTTATGATTTCTGTTCCAGTTTGACAGGCTAACACCCATGGAGGGCATGCCAAATGTGCCTAGAAATAACACCGGGCCTCCCTACCGTCTCTGAGATTGCCCACCTAGGAGCCTGGCACACACCATGGCGCACGCAAAAACCCTGGTGGATTACACTCATGTAACATATTTCATAATGCAATGCAGACTCCCAGCTTTCTTCCTCTATCTGCCCTCATTGTCCCAGTCGGCTGCCGACGAACAGGCGCAAATAATTGCTCTGGCTGCTTCTGCACCCCACCTCACTCATTCCAGACGGGTATATCCGAAACACAAGCCATTAATAACAATGACACAAAGCGTTACTACATAAACACTTAGTGAATGGCGGGCACTGCGCGCCACACACCTCCACCACTCTCCTGTTCCCCTGTAATCAGAGCAGTGAGGTAATGAATGTGGAAGATAACCCCTCCGCTGGGCGGAAGGGGAGATAAAGTCAAAAGTGATTAAGAAGAGGCGGGAGGTGAAAAGGAGGAGGTTGGAGATGCTGTTATGGGGTCCTGACAAAAGGTGCAGGTGTAGCAGTACATTCTGGACAGGAGCTGCTCTGACAGGTGACCACAAAACTTCAGAACAAGCAGGTAATTACCCGACCAAGGTAATTTACTGGACTAAGTGCCACTTTTGCCGCCCTGTTGGTGTGACTGTGTGCAATTATGCACAGAGGTCTAACAATGGAACATGTGTGCCATTCACGAGGTGGGCTGAGCCGACCAGCCCAAGACCACCAAAGACACACATGCACCACATCAACTGTGGACACAAAGAATGAAAGAGACAAATGAATGCTCAAAATGAAAGGTAAGTGTTGTCTATGAACATTACTTAAAGCTGGCATAAGCCAGAAGAAGTGTGTTATTTTGATGCCTATAATGATCATCTCATTGGAAAACTTTAATTTGCAGAAGATGACTGACAACTCTGACAGCTACACTAGTTGATGTTTTACAGTCTATTTTTATTTTTAAACATCACCTGATATGAGACAGAGTATGCATTCATTTTGTATTTGTGCTGCTTTGTTTCAGGTACAGATCTCATTATTCATAAGACACATGCAAGACAAATAAATTATCATTTACATATTTCCTCCTTTTAAGTTCAGTCTGACAATTTAGAACCAATTTATTTATAAGACCCCTTTCATTTCAGCTTCCTATAAATCTGGGTGTTAACAGCTATCAGCACTCTTTAAAGAAACTTTAAAGAATATACCGAAAACAGGTCTACCAATCTGGTCCAAAACTTTAATTCACTGCATATATGTATATATTCAAACACACACACAAACACACACATACACAGGTAAAGCTGCATCTGTTGCTGCATCTGTGGATGCGTGCTTCAAATACTACTTTTCTCCCCATCTATTTTGTAATAGCAATCAGGATACAATTAAGATCTTTTCTTTAAACCCCACATTAATTTCTGTTTGATGTCAATGATTCAAATAATACATTTAAAATCATATCCAACAGCACAGCGAGTGTAAATGATAAAAGCTTGTGTGAAATAACGCACCTCCCTGCCCACACAATCATTTTGGCAATAATGTAATATGGAGGAATAAAAGGCCCTAATAAATGAGTTGGAGTTGTCCGCTTCCTGACGCAGTCTCTACCCTGTGCGCGAAGACATCATTATGCTGAGACAAATGAGTGTGTGTATGTGTACGCGGGTGCGTGTGGATCTGTGCGCACGAGGGTGTTTGTGTGAATGGGAGTCTTAAGAGCTCACTCAGAATTCACATCCATCTAGACGAGCGGCAGGCTGATAATAAACGCCCCTCAGCCTGATGATGGCTTAATTACCAGTGTAAAGAAAGTGTTTAATCTCTGACCCGTTTCATGTTCTCGCCACTCTCTTTCTCCAGGAGTGTGTGTGCTTGTGTAAAAGACACTGCTGCGTCCCACTCGTAGAGAGACCCCTGCCGTCTGCCAGGGGCCTGTAGGGTGCAATTAGAAACCACTAAATGAAGTTGACTATACGGTTTCATTTTTCGCTTTCTCTTTCTCCACCCCCTCCTCCTCTTCAGCCTGCGTAATTAACATGGAAAACTATGCGTTGTGCCAGACAAAAATCTAGAATCTCAAAACAGCTGCTGTTATAAGGAAAATATGGATTTATTTCCATGTTCATATATTAAAACTACATTATAGTCATCTCAAGTGCACTGTCAAGAAAAAAATATTACCTTTAGGACCCTCTGAATATGTACCCTTAAAGCAATAGTTTGTCCAAAGATGTAAATCCATAATTTATCAAATCATCATTTTCTCACCCTTATGCTGTTCCAATGTTGTTGCATGGCTTTCTCTCTGCAGGAACAGCAAATTAATTTTAAAGAAATCTAGGCTCTCTATGTGCGAACAAAAACAACCAAAACATTTTCCAAAATGTTCCAAAATGTACAGGTTTGAAACAACACAAGGGTAAGTAAATACCACTGAAATTTTGGTGAACTATGCCTTTAAAGTATCAATATTAACCCTTCAGGGTAGATATGGTACAAAGTTATACATTTTAAGTGTTCTGGCCGAGTAACCACAGCTATTGTCTCCCTATGAATGTGCTATTTTACACATTACTCAGACTCTCAAGGCTCACATATACTCTAAGTCATACTGAACAATGAACTGTAGTGACGTAATTTCAAACAAAACTGAGAGGAAAGCATAAAGCACATATTAACATGTTCTAAATGCCAATCCCAGCATTATGGGTGGTGTCAGGATGTTCCACTCCTCAGGTATTTCAAACTTCTATTTACCACTAAGTGAAGAATGAAAAAGAAGTTCATCATGAGTATATCTAGGCCTTGATTTGTCTAGCCCTAGAGTGATATATAACACAGTGCTAACAAACCAGCCAGCCCCATTAACAGTTGTCTGGAGGCTCCAAGGACCACTAAATCCCTGCGTCTCAGCTACACAAACAAAGTCAATCCACCTGAGACGGCGGGGGACAGGATGCTGGGCTACTTATAGCAACCTGAGAGCCGCAAACAAGAATGGCAGGAAAGCTGCTCAGGCCCAGACGCTTTGAAGTGCCCTACCGCTAAACTAGTCTGATCGGACAAGCCAGCATCTTTGAAGGCAGGTTATCCTCAACAGCCGCGTGTCCTGTTGTGAACGAATTGTTTCCTCTTTCAATTTGTCTTGATTTTTTTGTTGAAATTGACACTTGGCAATTGTTCTACTGGGTGAGGCCGGGTCCTGCTAAATGCGAGCCTCTACCGGTGACTGTGCGGTGTTTTCTAGTAGCGAGTCAGGTGCCGGGTCTGAAGTAGCGAATCAGTGCAGGTGACACTGCTGTGACACTCCAAAGGAATCTCCTGTGGGGTGACCTCCCGCTAACTGGCCATTTCCTCTATCCACTGGGTCATGACCTTTTCTGCATCGGCCAAGTGAAGCCATTAGTCATGGAAGTGAGGTCATTCTACAGGAACACCATACATCACGCCGTATATTAGAGAGGCTACGAGATGTCAGCATTAATCTTTCTAATCTCTGTGGTTTTAATGATGGCCTTTGACTCCGACAAACTCACAGTTCATAAAGGCGTACACAGAAACTTTCTCTGTAGGATATGATGTGAAAGAGTTTCAGAGTTTTGCGCAACAAATGCGATTACAAACTTTGGGAGCTCGGGTAAGGTGTGACAGGGCTAAAGCGGTTTTCCAGTAAAAGCTAAAGTGCAGGTTTATAAAGCGGCAAAGGAAGACATGCTCTGGCTGTTGAGAGCGCAACATGACCCCTTGTGTGCACAATCAAAAGCATGATTTTTTTATAATTCACATTTACAGTGTACACTTAGCAGAAGCAGCACATAATAACACACACAAACAAGTCCTCTGACACTGATAAGATTTGCAAAGCATCACCTGTGTAATCTGAGAGCAAGGAACAGGAAGTTCACGGATAATCCTCGAATCCGAACATTCATTGATCTTAAAAATCATTTGATACAGTACGCCTACTGCTAAGTTCAACTGAAACACAGTACCAAAATATGTTCAGAAAGCACACAGAGTTAGCCGTGGTGCTAATAAATGTTTTTTCACTGATAATACTAGCCCCCTAGATTTTACATACAGGACTGGCCCTGGATTTGCCCAGGGAGGATTTATGCAGCTTCTCCTGTGTATCCTATTCCCCACCTGAATTCTGATATAAATCATATTTGTTTTATTACCACAGCCAATGAAATCAAGGCTCAAACCATCACTGTGATTAATGAAAGCAACGCCCTTTTCCTGTGGGTGAAGAGAGGGCATCCTCATCCAACTGGCCCATCCTTACTTTCCTTTTCCAAATAAACACAGCAATGTCAACCGTCGAAGCACATTTAGTTTTGACCCGAGGGCTGCGAGATATTCTTAGCTCACTGATCACGCTCCAAGCGCTCATTGAAAGCACTCTTTTGCCATGGCGGGGGGACGAATGCGGAGCTGCACGTTGGCCTACCCCGAACAGGAAATTCCACAGCTCTCCCTAGCCTCTGAACACAATACTACTCAAAACACACAAGATGAAGGCAGAGAGCAGGAGCAGGCCAGAAAGTTGCTCTGTCTCTTTAGATATCCCTCTTTCAACCTCCAATCATCCTTCTCAAATAGGAGACGAATATGCATTATGTAACTGAGACAGGAAAGGAAAGCCAAAACACACAGAAACAAAGTGTAAAGAACAATCAAGCTTTGATACAGGTCGCGGAGATTCGTTTTACGGGCTGAGTCAGCATGAAAGGGCCACGGAAAGCATTTTGCCTCTGGGTTGACCGCCGATAAGAACATTTGATGGGATTTCAGAAAATGATAATCCCTGTCCGTGACTATAACCTTTCTCTTACAGTGCACTTGAGAGGGGACAGGCTCACCTTTAAAAGTTAACATTTACAAATACAGCACATTTCCTGCTGTAAGTGCCGACAAATCAGTTCAATCAATTAATTAATCTGAGAACCCTGCGCAGGGGATGACAGTAGTGTCACAACAGGACACATAGCTGAATAGGATTAATGGGTCACTGTTCCTCATCGTTCGGATCAACTCGTATGCATCCGGTCAAATTAATATGAATTTGGGTGTCCATTAACCAGCTTCATGATGCTCGCGAACTCTCTTTCCACGTATTGACCTAAACGCACAGCGTGTTATGGTACTGTGAAAGGAGAATGGGCGGCCAAGCCAAATGAACAGAGAAGCCTCCGTATTCTGCACTTTTATCAAAGAGTTACTGCTGTGCTCAAGTCAATAGAAAAAGCCCCAAGACTTTTTGCACGGGGTCTACCGCACTTTTAGGGAACGATCGAATGTAATACGTACAATTACTTGTGTCTTCTGAATGGAGCATTTCAGCAGGCCAGAATTCCCCACCACCTCTTTTTTTGATCTTCCTCAATTTTAGCACATCCTCCATTTTTCCTGGAATTAACTGATAACACGTCCATAGACTGCGAGCGGTCAATCAATACTTGTCATTCACAAAGTCAAGAAGAAGTATAAATCTGGTGACAACTCGCAAAAAAGATCTAGGTTAAAAAAAATAGTGCTGCCTGCCTGAACGACAGAACCTGTGTGGAAAGGGTCTCCTTTCCACAAAATTATTCATGTAATGTTAACTTGAAAAGTGAAGAGTCACATTCAGGGAACAAGTAAGAAACATCCTTATTCCACAAATTATGGCAAAGACAGTGGAAACAAAAATGCAAGTGCACAAACATTCAAGATCAAGATCACCAAAAAAGTAGCTAAATATAATGTTACATGCGTATCAAAGAGTTTTTCATGCAAAATGCTGAGACATGGAGAATCTGAGCACAAGCAAGATGTACAGTATATACCTTTTCTTTTTTTTTTCTTCCCTCATCCCTGTGAAGGAATTTTGGCAGCCTGAAACCCCTCCAATGGTGCTGAATTACAGCAATTCTGCAAAGAAAATTGGGCCAAAATTTGACAAACTTATCTCCAATTTTAGTAAGTGCTTGATTGCTATTGTTGCTACTAAAGTCCAAAAGAAATTCAGGGGTCAATTACTTTTTCCACATGGGGCCAATTATCATTTAAAAATTTAATTTTATATATTTTTCAGGTTTTACCATATTACGTTTTGTATAAATGGGCTCCCTTGAGAAAATATCTTAAATGTTAAAATTTTCCTCAGTCTGCAATCATACAAAGACATTGAAAAGGGTTAATGGCCACAAAAGAATTTGTGAAATGAGCAGGCGCCGTCTTCACCCAGACAGACATAAAAGAACAAAAGAAAATTTGTGAGCCACCTGCTTTGCTATGGCAGAGTCAAAGGCATTAGCGAAACATCACAGGTCTAAATTCTGAAAGACTTGTTATGCTTGAGGAAAACGGGAGAGACACCTGCACCATTTGAGGGGCTGAAGTCCTCCTCCATAAGCTCGTGTCAGATACAGTGTTGAGATGTTTACAGGGGATTAATATATGTATATATAAGCTCTAAAAAACTTCTCCTCTTATCAACGTTCCAGAAGCACGGTAACATCTACTGTACCAACAATACATTGGGCAACTTCTGACAGGTTTTGTGGTTTTTCATTTACATATAATTACACTTTAATAGGAGAGTGACAAGTGCAGGGACTGTTAAGTGGCAGACAGCACACAGGCTGTATGGGACCCCCTAAGATACAAGATGACAAGACGCAGCACTGGCTCTATCTCCTGCTAATTAAATGAATCAATTAAGAGACTATTGTTGCAACTGTGTAACTGATGTTCTATAGTGGCAATAACAGTCCCACTGGGAGCCCCTTCATTGCATTAAAACACTGTCCTCTACAACTCCATTTGATATCATTAGAAACACTTATTTGCGTCTCACTGTCATGGCAGGGGAAGCTGCGAATTATGGAAATGTGGGTTGACCGCGACAGGACCCAGTGTGAGATGGGATAGGTTCGCTTCCTGGACTCCGAGGAGGACTTGCACTCCTAAACTCGGAAGTTCCTGAAAGTTCCCTGATGAAAACAGATCCCGCCATCAGCGCATCTGCCGATTAGTCACTAGGTAAGGGTCACTCATTTGCATAGCCTTCCCGCTAAGCGACTCCGCTTTATGCGGATCAATTATCATAATAAATTTACCCTCCTCAGTTAAACTGATTAAGTTCCAAATTGTTTCCGATGGCCGTCATTAATCCTTAACACAGGCTAAGTGGTTTTGCCACAAATTTGATTGGGCTTGTGTATCAAGGGCCAATTAATGGCATAATAATTCTGCACCCTGTTTAATTTCCAGTGTCAGGATGCGGTATGAACATACACAATCCAATTGCCATTTAGTTAATGTACAATTTCAAACTCTCAGGATGATAATTGCGGTCTGAAGCGGTGGCAGATGTGTGAGGTGACATTCATTCGCACAAAATGAGGGCCAATTTTCTTCAGAATAGCTTGGAACGAAAAAAGAGAGAGAGAGCATCAAAGTCATTCAACCTAGATGGCGTTTTACAGTAATTCACTGCAAAATGAAATCCTTTATGAATGTGATTTCGGTTTCTAACAAAGGTTTATTTTTGCAATTATTTCGTTCTTCCACCATACAGGATGGAAGTAAAATTTCATCACTTCATACCCACAATCCACAAACATCATTTCAGCAAAGGGGGTCAAGGACATTACTCAACTCACACTAGCAAGGAGAGACCGGCAAAACGTGCGGATTGGTGTCTGTCGAAAGCCTTTGAAAGCCTAAACTGTTTATCTAAACGGTTGAAGCCTGGCAGGACATGAGTGGGTCGCTCTGTCATGGCGTCTGGCCTGGCTGAACTCAGGTAGCCAACGGCAACATTGTAACACTGTCTCAGATCAGTGGATGACTGGAGACTGTTGTCACAGTCTTGAAGAGTGAAACCTGACGACGGGAGTCAGATCGCTACACAAACACCGCAGGGCTGCTGACCACAGCAACTGGCCCGAAAATAATAAGTATCCATTTAGCACACTCTTATACCCAAAAAGATTTATAGTACACTTTTTATTTTAGTGCTGTCAAATGATGTACATATTTAGAAAAAAAAAATTGTTTATATGTTAAATATATTTGTATGTAACATAAAAAAATTACATATTTTTATAGGGCTGGGCGATATATCTTTGATTAGCGGTAAATCTCGATCACCTGTTTTCAAATGAAGCGGCAGTTAATACACAGAGCTGTAGATCACTGACGAGCTACGCAGTATTGGGTTCAGTATCGCAAATGAATCGCCTGAGATGCGCAATTGATTTAGTAATAATCAAGGGTTTTGATGGTTTCTTCTGCACATAATGTCCTATTGTTCATCTTTTTCATACTGTGCCCACAAACACAAATCACTTGCTCTTTGCACCTTATGAATTCTAATTAAGTTGCTCTGCTGCATCTACGGGATTTGATCCCCAGCTGTGTAGCTTGGCTTTGGATATTACCCGACGTCCTTCATGAAAGCTCTCAGTAGAAGCTCTCTCTCTCTCTGTGCCTCTCTACCTCTCTTTATCTGTGCTTCCTGTGCATTCTAGTGCCCACTTGTCAGATGGCGAAGCTAACCTCTGTTTCTGCACCCGCCAACTCATGCCATCCAGTGTCAGAGAATCAAATGAACCATTTCCACAGCACTGATGCCCCCATGACAGACAGGCCGAGGAGGCTAGACACGTCAGCTCAGATGGCTCAACGGCTGACAGCAAGGTCAGGAGAGTTGTGGCTCGGCTCAGTCCGGGATGGGCACCATTTGGCCGAGCTAGCAGCCTCAAAGATGTCTGTGATTTACCTCCACAAAGACCTGCAGCAGACTATATTACAATGAAATGTGATATACTTGAACAGACACAATGGAATGACCTTGTAATATCTTTAAATCTTTACAATTCTTCAAAAAGAAATTCTACAAATTAAGATTCTGTCATAATTATTATTCTAAATGTTTTCTTTTTCTGCTGGACACAATTTAGTTTTCTTTTTTCCAGAATTTCATTTTTAGGTAAATCTTAAAGGAAGAAAAAACATGGAAAACCCACTGATCCAGGGACAAGACCTCTAAATTCCCTCTTCCCCTCCGCGTGCTAACATTTAAATTTTCGAGCTGGAGACTGAGAGGGATGTGAGCAGAAAGAGACGGTTTCTGAGTGTGCAGTTGCTTATTCCTGCAGTTATTGTGAAGGTTGCACAAAGCTCTCCAAAGCTGCATAGGTGTGGATCAATGCAACGGCTTGTGCAGGAGAGCTTTGGCTCACTGCCCAATCAACGTCTTCCCGCTGACCCCTTCTTCCCCAAACACAGTGAGATTCCCATCAGCCCTTGCTACAGACATGTGTATCTGACACCACCCCATCATCTGCTCGGCTGTGTGACTTTCTCAACAAGCTGTTTGTGATTGGGCTGCAATCTGGAAGGCATGATGTGGCGAAGAAAAATAAAATGTGATGCTTCAGTGTTGATGGATCAATTACCATCTCTAACGTTATTACGTACATAAGAATCAAGCAGAAAGGAATCCCACAACATTAGTGGATGCTGCTTAAAAAAACCCTGCAGGATTCGAAAGTGTTAAAAATTTGAAGGAAAGTGTGCTTTAAAATGGGTGGAATTTCAATTTTAAAATTATTTTTCTGTTTTGGAAACTGTATAATTTATAAGGTGAGATTTAAATATTTAATACTTTTAAATACTTCAGGACTTTACTGCTTCTCCCAAATATGAGATTCAAATTTAATTTTTCCACCACAGAGCAGAAACCAAAATAAAAAAAACATTTTGGATCCCTTCGTATGTGTGTGATGGTCTTTTAAAGAATAGAATTGATTGTGAAGAAAAAGTGTAATCATGCCCACTTATAGTCTTTTAAAGTGTGCCATTAATAACTACATTAAAAATGTGTGGTAACAAACAATATTCCAATTCAAATTTGAATGTACAAAAATTACATATCGATGGAGAGATGGCTGAAACAGGGCATTATCTTCTCATTATCCAGGAGCCTGTCATTAGAATTGAAAGGTTAGTGAACGTAAAGTGGGCCAAAAACAACAACAACAATCCAGTCCTTGCTACAGTACCACATATACACACCATTTCTATTAGCCATTGGAAAATAAAGCTGTCGTAGGTTTGTCTTTCTAAGCCAAAGGGAGACAGCCTCTCTCAAGAGAAGCCTCAAAAGCTTTGAGATGTATTATAGGTTAATTCTTTTCAAAACAATGCCTCTGGGCCAGAGCCCAGTAAGTCAAGCCCAGACTCTCTCAAGATTTTATTGCTGTGACATAAATCTTTTAATCCCTTCAGAGTGCCACGGCTCTGCCGAGGAGGGGATGGGGCAGGCGCCGGGACGAGGCCACACCACAGAGCACCAGTCGTGCATCAGGTAGCTACTGCCGCCGCCGCCACTTCTGAAGGACTCTGAAGTGAAAAGAGCAAAGGGTTCGGCCAGCAAGGGGATGTGGCAGCTTACCTGAATGCATATTTATGAGCCAGTCACGGCGGGGAAAAGAGAACCGACAGGGATGAGGTTTGCGCTTGTTCAATCACCCTTCCTTCTGTTGCCACAGCACCGTCTCACTACCGTGCACAGATCACACGCACATTACCACACCTTTTTAACTCATCTGTGTTTTCCATGTCTCAGCGAGCCTGAATCAGATGCGGCCCAGAGCAGCAGAGAGACATGACCACATCCAAAAAGTGAAAAGGGATATCCAATGTTTATTTATAATTGTGCTCTCAAGTGACCGTTCTGGTCATGGCATGTTATCTATTCTCTCTCCAAAATAAATCTCCTCATGTCCGAGCGCTGTGTTATCTAAGACGCTATCTGGGAGTCAGGTCTTTGAAGAACAGGCAGGGAGAGAGAGAAGAAGAGGTTGGAATGGTTTTAATCTGCTGGGTTCTTCCTCTTTTTTGGACTGTGACGTCTTGGCATAGAGGCTTATGAGTTTCTTTAAAGGATGACCTGAAGACTTCATCAACCTAATCCTGGTGGACTTGCTTAGGACACATCTTCCTTTGCCTTCTAGGAGTTTATCAGGATAATTTAACAGAGAACAGTCCTGGTGCAGATCACCGGCCTTAAGCATTTATCCCACGCTGACACAAAACCGAAAAAGGGGTGTATGACAATCACAAATGAATTTACAACTTACATCTTTTAAATTCCAATTCAATGTCAGCACCAAAAGCCAGGTCAGTGTGCCGGCATACAAAGGAACGACAATAGGATAGACAGAATAACTGACTTATATTTAGAACAGCAGAATGATAGTTACACAGGTAGAACAACAGATAGAATGACAGATAGATAGATAAAACTCAATTAAACTCAACTAAAAAACTAATTTTCCCAGAATGTTATAATGTGTTAAAAAGTCTTTGAATTCAGTTTAGTAAATTCATCTACCTGTCATTCAACTTCAACTTCCTCTAGGGCGTGGCCAATTCCATTTAAATTCATACTATCATTCAAGGTTAACTGAGACGTTCCTTGAAAACATGCTCAGCCCAACCTGAGGCAGTTGTAGCTGATTTTTTCCTCTTTGTTCAAGGATATTCTCCGTGTACAGTTGGTGAGGTATTGACTGGTCAAAGCGGTGTGGTTACAGGAGGACTGTTTTGTCTCCTTCACCCAGTTCTTCAAGGATTTCTTTAATCTCTCTCTGATGGAAGGCAGGTCTTTGATGTGTCAACGCCCCTCCTTAATTCACTCAATATTTGATCTAGGCCTCACGCAGCTAAATCTAGCAGCAGTGCTTTCACATGTCCACTGCTTTACAGACGTCATCACATTTGTATTGATTTAAAGAAGTCAACAGCCAAGAGATGCAACTTTGCATATTACATGACATCACGTGGCCACAGAAGCTGCAGTCTTGATAGCCATTAGATAAATAAAGAGTTATGTAATATTTCCCGAAGGCTGAAATACAGTATCCTTGGATGCTCAAGGGCAACTGATTTTCAGTCACAGATGTGGCTGAAATTTCACAGCAAAGGTGTAACACACACAACCAGATATATTCAAAGATCTAAGGGAGCATCGGCTGTGTTTTCATGCCTTTTGACTAAATAACAGAGGTGAAATATTAACCAACCATTGCAACAGAACATCTTACACTTTTGGCACTTTTAAGATATCCACCATGACATCAGAAAAAAAAATGTAATATTAATATTTTCCCATTAATAATACATATTTGAACGCCAATCAAGAGCATCCATGCTAAGCTTTCTACTGACTGATTCTTAATACCAGGACTGTCAATTTAACACCTTCAATCAAAGAGTGCAGATGTGAATAGGAGAATCTGTGTTCTTTGGACAATCATTACTATGGCATGTATAGGCAAGTGACAGACTTATGATCAATAATGTGAAAAACTATATATACACTGTATTAAAATAAATATCGACTTCAATTTAATGATTTTCCTCAACATTTGCAACCACCAATATTTACCAAAACAATGTAAGATGATGTCTCTATCTTCAGTTCAGGGTTTTGCTTGGTTTTTCATCAAATGTTGATATCTGTGATGTTTTACTGTAAACTGTTACATATGTAATAAATTATATATTTTATGCTCCTGTAATTATAAATACATAGAAATGTATGCATCTAGTTGACGTAGGATAAACAGCACATCATGCAAGTAAATGTATTAAAGTGGTATAGCTGATCGACGGCCCTAATTATGCTTATATCCTCTTGATACCTCATGACAGGACACATCACTGTACATTTGAAGATATTGCTTATATGCTATTGTGTGAGGAACATTTGTGCTGGCATTTCTGATTTGAAAAGTTGAGGGTTTTTTTCGGCTTTGTGTTGTAATACTCATCTCAGTTTTTGTCAGTGCCCTTATGTTTGTGGTGCATACGACAACAACCAGATGGTAGAGCCTTCTGTATTGAAAGGTAGTGCTTAATTAGAGCTTCACAACTGTAATGGTCCCATTCAAAACAGACAGAGGCGGAAATTAATCTGAAGGAAAATAGCTTAAGTATTCATGACCCATGAATAAACACCCTCAACTTTGAACAGGGTCAGTGCATGAATATTCAGTCTATATTATGCTAAGTGCTGCGCATAACGTTTAGAATGATTCTGGAAAATATTAAAATGTTTAAAATGCCTACAATAAACAGCTTCAGTTTTGCTTCATACTTTAATCTATAAAGAGAAATTTATGTTTATTCTCTAACAATATAAACGTATTATCATCTAATTAAATAATTAAAATGAAACAATCGTAGTATAATAAAATGATTGAATAAAAAAGTATTACAAAGATCATAAATCTTGAATATTGCCTTTAACTACACCCCACTGAGCATGCTCCTATTCCACGCTTGGCTTAGACAGCCGTGCTCTCCTGCTTAACACTAATCAATTATTCCTCATTACATCCCAGTGGCTTCATGTGACACTATGCCCAGTCACTCCACACTTCTGTGCCAAATTAGTTCCACCTAGTTGGCTACCAATGACCTATTCAATGTAAATGGAATGGGTGGAGAAAACAGACCCTGATACAGGTTCAAATCTGTATGGTTAGGACACAAATACAGCAAAAAATTGGATATTCTTAACATTCTCATAGCCACGGTTTTCAATCCTGTTGAAAAAGTTTTAATCACATTTTTTGAATACACTACATCTATTGAGCATTATAGTAAGCAAGTTGTTAGGTTCATATCGCAAAATGTATAAATGTTGTTGTTGTTTAGCGGGTAAGTCTCATTTTAAATCGCCGCCAAAGGAGACAATCTCATTAGAAAAAATGTCAAATATGCATTGCGTTCCTGGTCAGAAGAGGACCAAAAACATCAGGGGGTCAGCGGATGGTCAGTAATTGATCAAAACATTGTCGTCTGAATGTTTAATGCATGTGACTTGCAATAGGTGTTTTTTGGCATATGATTCGCTCCGTAAAATCTTAATTTCAAATGCCTAAATCTTTGGGGAGAATGATTTAGTTGCTACAAAACTGACAGCCACAGAATGTTCTGGCAACTCCGATCAATCTGTCAGAAACCGAGAGCTGTGAAGAGTTTTTCCCCCCCTTTACGTGCGTGCGCATTTGTGTGAATTCGTGGGTGCGTACAGTGTTGACGGGCATTCAAGCAGACGCCAGGTTCCACTGGCTGGACACATCCACGCCTCTCCCGTCAAACGTCCACCTGCAGAGACGTGGAGACAAGACTGTTAGCACGAAGACAGACACAAACCAGCTCTCAAGTTCATCTCCCTGTTACCATGCGGCAGCCATTTTAAACAGATGGTACCCAAACAGCCTGTCATGTTTACTGCTGCCGCCATAAAAGACAAGAGTCCAACAACACGGTCCTGCAGAGGCCCCGAGGGAGTAGCCAGGGCCCCGCAAACAGCTGCCTGGGGGAGCGGAGGGGCCTCAGCCCGGGCTCTACCCCCTCCCTTACCGGCCCTCAAAACTCCTTTACCTATGCGGACATGCTACATTTACTACAATTAAACAAGCACGCCATTTGAATATGCGGTGACACCTCACAACCTGCTCAACGGGGCCTGCATATAATCGTGTCCCCGTGGAGCCAAGAAGAAATTGTCCATGTCACTATTAATGAAGGAATTTGCATTGTGATCTTAATTAAGGGGCGGAATAATGAAGCTCACTTCTGAATTCGTTAATCGGCAAAAACTTGTACTAATACATTTGCCTGGTCTATAAAGTAGAGCGGATGATGTATATATTCAGCCAGAGGTTGGCTGAGGTTACGTCAACTGAAGGTGGCACGGTGCTAATAAGGCAGGTGCCGCTGGGCTTCTCTCCTCCTCGTCGGGTAGGCAAGATGGTGGCCTGACCCCCGCGCAGCCTCCTGGCACTCACCGACTGTCTTTCCCCAACATATCAAAGAAGTTCTTGGGCACGGTAGTCCAGGTGTTCCACTTCACTACTTTCTCCAAGCACAAGTTCATCCGATTCAGGCTCTGCAGCCTCCTAGCTGTACAGGAGGCATCTCTATCCACTTTTTACAGCATGCTTTCACACCGCGAGCAACCCTGAAAGGCCGAGGTGCTCAAGGGTCTCAAGTGCCCAATGAATTATTTATAGGCCCTGAGAAAGACGGAGCAGAGAATTATTGCACAATGGGTTGCAAAGGAGATCAACACAGCATACAGTTACATCCAAATGAGCTTGAGAGTCTTAAAGACATTACATTTGAAAAGAGGAAAGAGGTACGAGGAGGAGAAACAGAATGAACAAGTTTGAGGAGACACCCTCGGGACTCCTAGAAACATCTTGAGCAATTGACAGAAAGAGTGGCAGTAAAATAAAACACGTTTTTTGGCAACTTCTTGGTGGATTGAGAGTGTGTTTTTAATTTGTCGGAGGCTTTGGGTAGGTGTTGCAAAAAATGGCTGAAAACAGAACATTTTTAAATGTGTCAGTAGTTGTGGCTACCTACGAGACAGCCTAATTCAATCTGAACTGCATTCCCACTCACTGTAACAACAAATCAGGCATAATTAAAGTTGCTTACATGAGATTCAGATTTCTCTTGCACATTTGTCAGCAGTTAATCTTCTTGCCTTAGGGTCTGTGTGGATTCAGGGTTTTGTGTTGAATTATAAGGTCAAAA
Organism: Enteromius mattozi; assembly: GCA_032359235.1. NCBI lineage: Eukaryota > Metazoa > Chordata > Actinopteri > Cypriniformes > Cyprinidae > Enteromius > Enteromius mattozi. The sequence continues at coordinate 1,997,785 of JAUMHE010000330.1, read as the reverse complement.
GGAAAAGCTATATCTCCCACACACACAGCCTACAGGAGGATCACATTAAAGCGGTCTTGGAAGCTTTTTGTTATACCTTTATTAAAAAAAAACAAAAAACTTTTTTTTCAGTTACACAATCCAATTCCATCATTTACTGAAACGGTTATTTAAAAACATGAATACTTTTTCATTTTGTGCATAACATAACGAAATAAACTACTGAAAGTGTAAAATGTGAGCATTCAGAGTTTTTCTCCAGGTTAACATTGCTAAAAGCACCCATAGAAACAGCCATATCTTTAAAAAGGTTCAGTATAAAAGAAGTTGTTACTTCAAACCAACATGATCCAGAAATTATGACTAATTATTATGTCACTGAACTTGCCAGAAGTCCCAAAATTCAACTTTAATGCAGAAGCTAACAGAGAAGTGATAAATATCTCAAAATCAAACTTTTAAGACCCAATATCTGAGCTTTCAGCTAAAGAGAACTCAGTCTGACAGCAGCATTATTTACAGATGAGGTCTGGAGAACCAGGGGGAGACGAGTTCCATGCCAAGCCAGTTGTGTAAACACAAGCTCCCACTTGGACAAAGAGGAACTCTGACTTCAAAACAACAGTAAAACTGTGAACTTTACAAAACCTTTGGGGACTGGACCATTTGAAGTCTTGGCAACTCTGGGTACGGGTGAGTGGAGAATGAATTCTATTGCTACAAACCATCATCAGGCCCATATGATTCCCTGATTAAGACCATGTGTCAGACGACCGGTGGATTATTGTTCCTGCTGAGTGGCTAGTGGAACAGCGATTGGTCCAAAGCTAGGGGCATACGTGTCAAAACAATAAGGGGATCGGACTCTTTTGTCCAGAATGTACTAAGATCTTAAAGAAAGCATCTGGTGTCAACTGGTTCATAAAAGAATGCTGACAACTCATCTCTATGTAATGACATCTAGAAATCTATATTTTAACTTTTAAGTTTTGACTCTGTATTTGCCTGAAAAATTTACTGTCTGAATTAGACATTTTGGATTTAATGACAAAGCAGCAATATTTAGAAGTTATTCAAGGGACAGTCTCACCATGTATCACCAAACCTGTATCAATGACATTCATCAGTGAAGCAGAAAATATGATATTTCGAAAAATGTTAGAAATGGTTTTGTCCATACAATGAAAGTTAATGGCATCCAAAACAACAAAAGAACAACAAAGGCTTAATGAACTGAAAAATGTGCATATATTTTGCTTCATTTGTACAGTGTCTGATACCGTAGGAGTCATCAATCTTTAATTTACTCAACTTATACCACTTTGATGCAACATGGTAACAAAGTAAGGGTTATACATTATAGGCCTTACAGATAAGCTATTCAAATAAACCACAACAGATCAGTGTTCATTACCAGTATAAAAACATAAAAATAAACATTTGACTTCATTGACTTCATGAAATTAATTCTGATCTACAAAATAAATATTAGACAAGAGAGACAATCCAAGCAAAAATCTTTAAGTTTAGAAGCCAAAAAGTCTTCCTGCTCTACAATGAGAAAAATATATACAGCACTAGAAATGGAGAGGTGGGTTATATCAGCACCTTTGAGAAGAGAGGAGGCCAGACCTTGTGGGCAGCAAAGGGGCAGAGAATTCCACAAATACATACGTGGATTTCTTTTAGCATGTTTAAAATAGTATTGGCAGTAATCAAGGCGGTTTCAGGGAGAGAGGGGTCACGGAGCTGAAGTGATTGGATGAGGTAGGATGAGGTAGATCAAAGAGCTTGGTGCGGGGGCTTCTCGGGGGGGATTAGACCCCCTCCCCGTTTGCATTTTCCTGCTGTTTTGCTAGCAACCCTGCACACGCCGCCTTGCCGAGATCAACCTTGGCTTGTTATGACAACGGGAACAACAAACAGAATAGCAGAATACAGCTAAATCCACCAGATACCAGTCCACCGTGACTTTGTAATGAACTTTTGTTCAGATGGCAGGTGATGGATGTCCTATTGGCCAGGTACCCCGAGCCCCGCTGCACCCCAGACAGGTGCAGCTCAGAATATTGACGAGCCAATAAAACACGAGCAGCACAGGATGTGGCAGCCTTTCTGGTTCCTTTCTCTTCGCTTTGTAAATGCGAACTGGACGTTTGACAGCTGAAACCTTCGGGAAATCACAGATATTCATTCTCTATTAAACAGAAATCAAAGAGAGGAGCCTACAGCATCTATACCTTGAAGACTCAAAACTGTTGTCATTGTAGAAACGCTCTGATGAGGAACACATGCAGCTTATTGCCTACTGAAAAATATCTTATTCGAAAACCAAAACACCAAAGGCTATTTTTAAATCACATTTGGAGAGACACTGACAATGAGAGACGTTACAATCTCTTAAAAATCTCACTGCCTAGAACTCTGCTCCTTCATAAGGCAACTCAACCAAGCAAAAGCATGTAGATCTTTAACTTTTATCAGGAACAGTGACTTTTAATTGAGCTAAATGACTTCATAAGCCTCACACAAAGCGCATTTGGTCAAGAGCGCTTGTAATTAATTCAGCAAGTTTTAATGAGTTTCGTAATGAGATGTAAGACATGTAATACTCTTTGTGTACATGTTCTGTATTTCCTCCAACGTGTATCCAATACGGCGCTCTTGTTTGATTAATTCTAATCCACTTAATTAGAAGCCATAAGATTTCCCTGAAGGATGTAATTCACAAGGCTGCATTCGCTGATATTAAGTCGTAGGTTTATCACTCTGCTGCCTAGTACAACAATGAGTGCACCAAGAGCAATATAAAGCTAAGGACATAATGTCAAAACTCCTATGTCCCCCAGCCAAATTCCGATAATTTCTCACAACGTGGTGCTTTTACACCATTGCACAATTCAGCCAAGAAAGTGCATGCTGGGATCGCTGGTGCACAGTTGTATAAAAACACAAGACAAGGGGATGAAACACTCGCTCAGAATGAAATGTTTCAACACCAAACACCATAAAACCAGCGAGTGTGTGATGTGGGTCCAGAAAAATTTTACTGCTCTGTGGGGTGAGGCATAAAACCTTGCGTATCCCACCCCCACACTCATGTTAGTGTCAAAGCAGAGAAACATGGCATCTGTGCCAGTACAGAGGTGAATAGGCATCTCTTGGACACGGCTTCCATGTTAATTCTAATTTTATGCCTATAAATTGGTGAAAACACCACCAGTGTGAAATGTATCTTTACAAGTTATTTAGACTAACATTATAAGGTCTGAACATTTTATGACAGAGCTGTCAGTATGGAGTAACTGCATATCTGTTTGTGTATCTGCCAGACCAACGTCACAGATAGTCAACCCCTACTAAGATGCAATTAACAGCATTAATATTTTATGACTGGCATTTGCAGATATAACAACTGTTTACACTCTATTATCCTTCTGCTTGCAAAGATAGACCTTCAGCCATTGCATACTGAAAGGGATGCACAAATATAAAAACAATTATTTAGATTTTAATATTAAACTTTTCTAATAAATTAACTTTTCTTAAATGATAATAAATCATTTAAAATGAAAACATTAAAAACTTTTTTTTTTTTACAAAGTGTGGATTGACAAACAACATGATGATATAAAATATGAAATTTCAAGATTTGCAAAAGGTTACAAGGTTACGTGTTAATAAATTATTAGTTACGTGTTAAAGAATAACTTTATGTAAGCATCACTTTCTGTAAAGTATTATAAAAGTAAAAGTAGGAGAAATGAGCATGAACAACTATTAATAATAATAATCATGTCTTATTTTTGAAAAATAAAAAGAGAAAATACTCCAAAAATAATGAAAAGAACCCGGATTAATCTCATTTTGCTAGAAAATACATTAAGACGGCATTTAGTGTAAATTACTTAACTGTTTAATATTTTATATAAATATATATATATAAATATAAATAACATCAGTGGACCTGTAGCAGGCACTCAAAACAAACGGTTTCAGTTTTCAAAACCAGCAGGCCTGGAATTTTCAATGTCAGCCAAGAATTTTTATTTCAGCACATCACTCAAACATTCAGTTGAATCTGGGAATCAGGGAATAACCAATACATCACTCAAATGTATGGCTGCTGAATCTGGGAACAAGGGAATAAACAACAATGAATATGTCTGATGTATAGGATGATCCAGAATAGATCCCAGGGCACACTGGAGGCAGGAGGGTGGCGGGGGGTTGTCTGTATAGGATTTGAAGGTTGACGCGAGGTGCAGTCAGACCCCTGTTCTCCAGGCCGGCTTGCTATTCCCACCACCTCCCCCTGTCCTCCTGCTGAGACACGGCGACTGGGTGAAACAATGCTTCCATTATCCACCGTCCCTCCCCAGCATCCAAAGATCAACGTGTAGGGAGCCTCAGTCGATTAAACCCAACACTCTCTCATTTATCACTCACCCTTACATGTAGGCTGGAGCGTGGAGCACACACAACACAAGAGGTGCTGAGTAGGACATGGGTACATCCTCGGTGCAGTCACATCGGACTCCCGTTTGCCTTAAATATCCTCGAAATTTGCTTATCTTCTGATGCAGATGTACACTTCGCTTTTCCTTAATTCTGAAATATTGCTTGGGTTTATTAAAAAAACACAAACATGATCCATTACAGCTCCCTTTGCTACCCTCCCGCACCCACATACGTGAAGCAAACGCATTAGGAACCGACAGCCATTTGTTTGCATCCACTTTACAAGCTTCTGGGAGGATCCACTTGGTATCAGGTTCGTCAAAATTTGTAATAACTTAATGTGACCTAAACTAGGTCATGGGCAAATTTGGAGTTAACACAAAGATGCAAAGCAAACTAGAGAGAAACATGAAAACAACAAGAAACGTAAACTATTTTAATTCGTATTGGAGCCTTTTGAAGTCTACTAGAATTACGAATAACATAATACACTGGGAAAAAAAATCTACAACAGAATGTTTGCCATGAGAACGTCAGTTCATGTCTCATCAGTCAAAACAACAAATACTGGCTCATCCAGCATATGGTGTGCCTTTGATGACAATGACAACACATTATGCTCTCTAAAAAAGGTCGTTCTTGGCCACATTTTATAAAACGTATGTATGAAGCATAAACAATCAGTTATTTCCAGTTATAATCAATATTTTCCTCCAGATCCCTAATATTTGTGACTAATGTTCCAGGTTACATGCATTAAACACTGCTGTATTAGCTGCACTTGGAAGTGTGCGCCTCGTCCACCATGAGGGTTTTCTCTAATGCTTAGCTGGCTACTGGCCTACCACGGTGATTGCAGGCTGGCCTGATTCCAGTTCCTGTACTCTGCCCAGGAGAAAGAGACACACCACAGCATCCTCCTCTTCCTCTGCCCGGCTTCTCCCAGACACAATGCTGGCACCCTGACAAGACCCATTTGATCAAGACAACTCTGTCACTCAACGACTACCGCTCTAGAAATGATTGACAATATTTTTAAATATTTCAGGGATTCGTGACAGTATATCTGTTGTTCTGTTTCTTAGCAAACAGGAAAACCATAAAACAGGAACAAAACATTCAAATATTTTCCTCAACTGCATAACCAGACACAGATACTCTATTCAGAATACAATACCTTGGCTTCACTCTTACTTATCATCCGTTTCTCTTCTCTGTTTAGTTAATAAAAAGCTCTAAATGTTATTTTTAAACCATTGGCTTACTGAAAATAGACTAAAACCCTTTCCAGATTGGCTGTGTTGGCACTTGCCCAGGCTATTGTGAGGGGCAGATTGTGACACCAGCCGCTAAGTGCCGCATTCCCAATCTGCTTACTGTGCAGTCAGCTATATGAGCATTTTAAAGACGAGCAATCATAAGGGCAGCCACTGAAACACACCGCAACTCCGTTTTCCCAAGATGGCCCGTGCGGTGCCTCTGTAAAAATACTGTCTTTGGCAGTCCGCCACAGGATTCAGGCAAAAGCAACCTCTCCGACAACCATGGGTCATTCTCATTTGAGGTGTGCCGCTTAAACAGCGCAAACATGCCATGGGTCGAGGTGATGCAGTTAACGCCCGTGTGGGATACTGGGAATTCAGAGCACGACACAGGCGGCTTATTTTTGCTGTGATTTGACTGACTGGAACAAATCTGACGTATGTGGCATCCTGATTCCATAAACTTAGAGTACAAATCAACAACTTTCTCCCATCAGTAAATGTATATATATATAAATCTAGATCATTATACTATAATTGTTTTTTTTATGTGTATACATACACATAAATAGGTTGTAGCAGGAAATAAATGATCCTGTGTAAAACCATTATGTGACCGATAGCACAGACATAAGCCATGAGAACCTTCACTCAGTTATAAGTCTGACCCAGTCACATTAAACACACCATTTTTTACATTTATTGGCCTATAGAGGGATAACTAAGAGAGACATATTGACTTAAAACATTGTTAATAGTCAAAGTGTCATTAAGGGATCCTTCTTTATAACTCACACAGCAGGGCGTCCAAAAATGATCTGGAGTGATGCACTGTGCTTTGTGGCCACAGCAGTGATTTTCTGCATACAAATCCACAACGAAGGACATAACACAAAGGATAAGAGAGTGAGGGAGGGTGTGAGAGGGTGTAAAGAGGGGGAAAAAAACTTCAGAAAGTTGGGCCATTCATGTGAACGGAGTTCAGAGAATTTGCAGGCAGAGTGAAAAAGATATTTTATGCAGGCACATAGCTGTATTCAGTGGGGGTAGGCCGAAACGGCTACATGGAGACTACAAAGCGTGGCTCCCATGGCTCATGAATAAGTCGAGGAAATGATCAGAAAAAAGGAGGAAAAAATTGAGAGATGTTTAGACAGATGGGCACTTAAAGCAACTAGGAAGCAGCAAAAAAAAACCTCTAATGCAACTTCAAATTCACCTAATAATTGATCTTTATTCTCTCTTTCTATCCACCAAGAAAGGTTAGATCAAATCTGATGTGTTATGAGAGCCTGTCAAAGAAACATCAAAGGACGTAGCTGCTTGGAGCCCCCCAGATTAAATTAAATTGCTATCAAGAGAATCGGTTAAAGAGAGAAAAAGAGGGAGTCATGGAATCAAATAAAGGACTTTCAAAAAAGACTGGGGCACAAAAAGAAAATAAATCGCAGGGGGAATTTTTGTCTCTTTTGGACCAACACAAAAAAAAATGAAAAAAAAGTGCCGTAGATATTTGAGTGAAACATGTTCCGCAATATTTTTAGAAATATGATTTGATGAGATTCTGGCAAACATTTTTTCCTCTAGGCCTTTAATGTAATATCAAATGTTGACTTGCTGGGGACAAGATGATATTATGAATTTAGAGAACATGATTTATTAATGCCAAGCTCTGTATCAAATGTCTGAAGTGCATGAGTAATTATTTGCAAAAAAAACAGGATATGAAATAGTAAGATTAAATCCAATAAGTGATTTCACTTGCCTTTACTAAGCATCTCATACAGAGACCTATTTTTAAACATTCTTGTAAAAAAAAAGAAAAATCAGATCAAAGCTCAGAAGTCGCTACTGTCTTTAGAATAAGGAGTATGGCACTGGCTGCTCTACCAAACCACATTCATCACATTCACCGTATCGCGGTCTCTCTGTAGTGATCATAATCCATTTCCACAGCTAGCGTCCCCTACGGCCAGGCTTCTCTCCACAGGACCAACAAACAGAGGTTAGGGGAAGCCAACCTTCTGCTTAACTGTTTTTCACACTATAAACCAATGCTTTGGTTCACGCCTTCGCCCCGTGCCAGTCATAAGCGCACATGTTAGAGAGAGAAAGCGCTGATAGAATAAAAATCCACACAAAATCTATAGAATGAATTAGATTTAGGTAGAGTATTTTCCAGTATTGCGGCATTAACCCCTTTGGAATCCATCCACATCTCCTTCGCAGTCTGTTGTAACCCTAAGTTGTTCTGTTTGGCTAGTCGATGGTGAAGAAACACAGCTCTTGAGAAAATGAATCAGTTGCAAATCAAATTAGTAAGATCTTGTGTTTCTTGCCAGAGAGAAATGAAAACAAAATTTGGTAGTTGGACCTCGACTTCTAATCAAATTTGTCAGCAGATCAGCAGCCCACCACCTGAATCTACTCTTCCAAAGGAAGCATCACCTAAAATAACCTGAATAAAGATGACTAAAATTCTTGTTACTAAACCAGCAGTCATTGTTATCCTTTATTACGATAATAACATACCTGTATTGATGTACAGAGTGGGTGTAATTTTGCTTTGATTTTAAGGAGGTGATGATTATGATTGTGGTCACATTGTATTTAGTGCGCTAAGAGCCTTCAATATTCATTCTACTGTATATCTATAATAATCAGGAGCATATTTGTTTAATTAAAATGAGAGAAATACAAAAGAATCTCTGCATGAAAAGTTGCAGGGTGAGCAGAAAAGCCCAGTAGAGAGATTACTTAAAGCAATATGTAATTTTCTCGAAACTGTTGTGTTCATGTGACCCCCAAATGCCATTTTTCATTTATAGAATTATCTGTAGCTGTGAGGTGCAGCTTGAAATCACAGCACCACACAAAGAGCTGCACTGCAAGGTAAACATGCCCCCGTCTGACCTTTAGGGGGTGTGTGATTGTGCCAGCGTCACCATTAACGTAAACACCTGTGTTACAGGCAGGGGTTGGCAGCACCGGCTCTATGGATCAACATTGATTTCCACTTAAGCTCAATACAGCTACTGTGCACCTCTGCCTCAGAACTGGCAATATTTATCCAGGGGCCAATAGGGGACATCCCATTGTGGTGCAGGCAGAAGGACAAAGGCAGCCACAATGGCTGAGAATAATCCCACCTGTTGACACCAAGCTTCTTCCCCAGCTTATTCATCCAGGCTCATCAGGGGAGCTCTGTCTGACTCCTATTTGTCCATCTTTGGTCTACTCATCTTTTTTTCTTGATCTGACTTCTCAAACACTTCTGATTGACAGAGAAATACTTTTTATTGTCATGTTGCAGGTTTCAGAACGGACAAACAACTAGAAAGAATGTATATGACCACGGACTGATTCTTTGGCTGGATTTGAACTAGATTGAAATACTCAATACAAAATGACAAATCTACCTAGTAGGCATGACAAAACTTATTCAAAATCAAATAATTTTATTATATAAAAACATTTGACAAAAATATTTTGTTTCGTAAAAAGAAAATTTGAATTTTATAATATAAGGGTAAGAGTTACTTTTATAATATCACTCAACATCATCTAATTATTCAAAAGCTTTGGGTGTGATTTAAGAAATTAATACAAGGATGCATTAAATTGATTAACAAGTAAAGACCTTTATTGTTGTTTCTTGTAGTAAACAAAATATATTATACAGTTTTCTACAGTGTAATGATGAGAAAGGTGTCTTGAACACCAAATCAATATATGAGAATGATTTCTGAAGGATCATGTGACACTGAAGACAGGTTTATAATCACAACAATAAATTACTTTTAAGACATATTAAAATAAAGTTTAAATAGAAATTTCACAATATTACAGTTTCTAACAATTATTTAAATAAAATCAGCCTTCTAAAATAAAACCAGTATAAAGTGACCTTTAAAAATAGACATAAATTAATAAATTAATTAACTGACCCCAAGCTTTTAAACAATATTTTACAACAATTTGAAATTCAAGACACTATAAATGCAACTACCCTGAACGTGAAATTGAGGATATTATTAATTCTATTGTTACAGCAAATATCTAGCCCAGTATCTGTGATCAGCAGCACTTGCTGCACGGTGATGGATGGATCCAGGACCTTGTGGAAACCAGAATCTCTACAGGTGGGAAATGGTAACCTGGTGACCTTTGTAAAGGAATTCCTTTCAAAGGTCAAGCGGCAGGAGCGAGGTAGCATGACATGTGTCTAGGCTTCACAGTACAGATTAATGCATGCCTCCTCTGTCCCAAAATGAATTTACCAGCCCAGGCGCCACAGGGAGCACCATACCACAGGAGGGCACTCTGAAATTTAATCAATAGCAAAACAAAGATGCCAGAATTGGAAATATTTGCAGCGAGAGTTCTCCCTATTTTTCTGCTCATCCTGAATCCTAAATAAGTAGATTCACAGCCATGACGACTGCTGAGACAGCAGGGGTGGGATCTGGGTCTGGCCAATGGAAACCCATCTTGATCATAACCCCAGCCAATAGAAATGGGCACCACAATGGAGGGGCAAACAGCCTAAAATCTCAAATCACCATGCAGTGCTGATCAATTCATTCAGTCAAAGCCAGAAGGTTAAAATTAACTCTTTCTGCACCAGGATTTTATTGTTTTTTTAAGTTGCAGCCACCTAAGCATGTTTGACGGTTTTCACAAAACTTTCATGGCCCAGAGAATACTTGGTTATATGAAGAACAGAGCATGCAATAAAAAGCATCTTCTTTTAAACAAACAAACTAAAAATGTTTTATATAATTTAATCATGAAATGAAATATGGGTAATTTTCATAAAAAGCAAGGCATAGTAGTGGAAAGTGGATTTCACTTAATGTAGTCGCTATAATCATCTACTCATGAGCGAAACAACCAAACATCTTCAAAATCAATTCTTCACTTAGTGTTTTCATGTTGACACGAATGGAGGGGAATAAGTTGTGACAAATGCAATATATGCAAAACAAATTATTTGTAAGGATGTCATATCTATAAAAATGATGTTGATATCCATATTTTCTTACATTTGTGCTTTCTCTCCATGCTGCAAGGATGTGGCTGATTGCTCTGCTAAACCAATAACAGTCATGTATACAAAGGCATCTGTGAGCTGTTATGATATAGCTACTCACAGACCTCCTGGTAGGCACTTCAAAGATGTGCCACTTAAATCTATTAACATACAGAAACAAAATCAGACACCACAAAGAACGCCCCACCACCCACCCTAACAAACACACGCCCAAACACACGGTACACTCCATACCACCTCCTGCACAACCGCATCTGAGCCGCACATCAAAGAAAACATCTGAATCATTCAGGAAAACCTACAGGAACAGGCTATGAATAAAAAAGCTCCACTCATAGTGTATGTGTGTGAGTTAGCCATTGTCGTGGGCATTATAGCGGTCTTGAATCATCTTCTGTCGCTCAGCCTTCCTGAACATCATTATAAATGTCAGACATCATAAAGAAGAAAAACACTGATCATCTAGAGATTAAACTCACAATTACATGAGGAATTTCATCATGATTAAGACAGTAAACCATTCAGTCCATGTCATGCCTGATCCACTAAGTGAATGAAGAATCAGAGGAAGATAAAGAGAGATGAAGATGAGAGGAATAGAAAATCATTTTGTTATCAAGGCATAGGGACGGGGAATTATGATTCCTCTTAACAATTTTAATTCCTTAAAGAATAGTTCACCCCAAATTTTGTCATCATTTACCTTCACATCATTCCAAACCTGTAAGATTTACCTTATGTTGAACGTAAAAGAAGATATTTTAAAGAATGCTGGAAATCAAACAGATGATAGTCCCCAATGACCTATCTTCTTTTGTGTTCAACATAAGAAAGAAACTTATACAGTTTTGGAATGAAATGGGGGTGAGAAAATGACGACAATTTTCATTTTTGGGTGAACTATTCCTTTAAGTGGCCTTTTAAAGGGTCCCGATAAAATCCAGCTTATTTTTTCCCCAAATTGTGTTTCATGCTTTAATTTCTGTTTAAATTATTTAATTAAATTGTAATAAAAAAAAGGATGTATAATCAATTTAATTCCTCTTATTTTTAAAATTTCTCTTTTGTCTGTTATATTTTTTCAGATTCTCTTTTATAATTGAATACAAATTTATTTTTAAAAAATGGCAGATGCTGAAAACACCATGACAGTCACTTGCTACAGTATGTGTAGTAGACAAAACTACACCACTTATTCACACAGAGAGATGCAAAGCATGCAGACATTGCATTTAAATAGTCTTTTTTTTGTTGTTGTTTACTATTTATAGAGCCCTACTTTTGATTCATTTCGGCGAATTCTGTCAAATTACCTGACATTCAGCATACAGTAAACTCAATATTTATAGCTGGATTATGTGATTCTGTCTGCGTTATCAGGCAACACTGGCTGTGTTCAATATTTCTGAGTCCATAAAAAGAACCCCTTCAAAAGAGTCATTCATTCAGAAATCGAATTACACTGGTGTATGTCCTCAAGCCACTAAAAAGAACCAGAAAAGTAATTAGTTTGGGACTCAAACTGCATTTGTCGCGGGAGAATGCATATACAAAAAACTTTATGGAACTGACCATCATTTGAGTATTTTTCCTGGTTTCAAAGCTTATCAAGGTGTTTTCTGGTTAAGAAATGGAACTGAAGCCGAGTAAACAGAAATACATTGGCCAGGGCAGATAAAAAAGGACAGCGCACCGCCTCAAAGCTCTAAAACTATATTTAGTGATAGACAAGTAACATTTCAATCATGTTAGTTTTTGTCAGGTAGAAGAGAACAGGGGCAACAGAAGCAGAGAACGGGGGAATCAGACATGGAATGAATATCATCAGTTGCTGAACAAACTGCAACTACAGAATACAGATAACAATAATGCTGACAAAGTGCACATGAACGTTCAGAGGCATTGTTGGGAAAACCCATGAACACAAGTTTAACAATGCAGACTAATTCAGAGGCTTTTCAAATAATTAAAATAGCAGCAACTTGATCCAAAATGTCAAACAGTGATCTTTATCAGCAAAAAAGAGGAACATCTATAATTTGTTTCCGGTGAGAAAAAACATGCAGAGTTCAATCCTTCATGCATTATGTCTGTGTTAGTATCAGTACCATTTTCTCTGTGATGGGTCAAATGACAGCTAACACTACCCTAAACGTAACATTATAAGCCGCCTCTTCAATTTGATGCTATACCTGCATGCAAGTACAGAGGGTGACTGGACATAAAAAAAAGGAGGAGAAAGAAGGAGGGAAGGTACATGTCCCATCATCTATTTTTATGCTTCTTTTAATTTACATTTCCCTGCCCAGCTGATAAAACCGGACAGGGAACACAAGGATGCTGACACTGTGATATCTGGCGGGCGGCAGAGGTCAGCTTTTAACCTGTCAAAAGCGCAGTACTTATTAGAATAAATCTCCAGACTCACCAAAGGGCAGCACTGGCCCCTGGTTCTGGCTGACCCAAGGTGGGCTGGAGAGGGGCAGAAGGCCTGTGCTCTGATGTGCAGGAATGAACCGAGTGTCCATAATGAGAAGCCTGTTCAATGAGATGAGGGGGGAGAAAAAGAGGGAGCTGGAAAGGTGTAAGGGTTAAGGGACAGCACTAACATTAAGCCAAGGTAACCTCTCGTGGTCGACCATTTCTGTATTGTTGTTTTTTTAAACTTTAAATTCAGGCAAACTCAAGAGTTTCTTGAGTCAATATCTAAAACTCAAAAACAAACCCTCAGAGAAAAATGACAGCTCAGGTATGTTAAATTATAAATATTGTTCTTAAAACAAAACATCTAAATAAAAAATATATACCTATTAAAAAAAATAAATAAATAAATATAAATACTACATTTTAAGGCAAATGTGGGAGACGAGATAAAATTCATAATGACCCACTGAGGTAAGGGTGGCATTTTCAATCAGGGAAGTACGTCAGAGAAAAACAAATGTGCCCAATCCCTATAAAAATGTTGATTTAAGACAATGTACTGATAGGGTTTTTTGGATATAGGAAAATATGATTAACACTCAATAAATATCACGAACACTCATCTAGGAGTTAGGTTCCAACTTTTATGTTTCAGGATTTGGCTTTAATTAGAGCTACTGTATATAAAATATCAAGGAATATATACATATTTACATAATGGAGAACTTGGGAACATTTATATTGTACTGTAGATCCTGTCCAATCAACTAATAATATTTACAAAAAAAAAGGGTTTAAAGCACAAAAAATGACATCAGCCATTGCAAAATATTTTTCAGAAAATATTTAAAATGTCATTTTCACTAATGTTATTGCCAAATAATTAGATTATTAAGTGATAAAGAACAAAAAAAATTACCTTAGGTGGATGTAAAAATAAATATTATTCTCCAACGCAATGTCCACTCTTGGACGCTGTTAATGACTAAATCAAGTTACTATCTGAAAGCAAATGAACACTAAGTTATTTAAGTGAGAAACACACACATTCAAAGTAAAAGGCAGAGAGTGGAGAGACAACTCTCTATCAAATGTAGATCATTCCCCTAAAAAGACTGACGACCTCCGACCCCATCAAAGAGGATGAAAGTGAGAGATCGACATAAACGAAAGAGTGGAAAATCAGCCAGCCCGCAAAGACAAACACCACACAGGAAGAGCTGGAGGCAATCGCTCTGCACTGAATCAACACTGTGTTAGTGCCCCCGCGAGAGAAACCCTGTCACCGCCACACCTGAGGTGCGCTCTCTGAAGCACCTATAACACAGCCAGAGGATATGACGCCTGTGCCAGGCTGCATGTCAGAGCTGACCCAAGAACAGGTCCAAAGCTTTATTGCGCTGTGTCTTCTCTGGGAGTTGGGGAGAATGAGGTCAGATTCGATGGATTTGAGCACAAATAGGGAAAGGTTTGACAAAATGGTGGCACAGGTTGAACAATGCAGCCATCATCAATCACTCAGGGCCGTTTCCTGCAGGAAGCACACTCACTCTGCTTCCCTACACGCTGCTGCGGCAGTAGGACCTGGTCACCCAGGTGACCCCCAGCGGCCCCTTGCTATGACATCAGAGGCCCTTGATGCTGTGCTGGCAGGCACTGAGAGGAAGCCACTTCAGGTGGCATTTGTCACAGGGCCATGAAGTGCAGCCCACCCTATACTCAACAGGAAGCAAAAGCATATCAAATAGTAACAGAGAGCTTAACACAGAACTGTCTGAAAAAAACAAGCTCATAAAATGAACACACTCAAAGCAGAAAATGAGCATCATGCCTTTGGTAACCTGCATGTTCAGATGCACTGATGTCCAGAAAATTTCTGTTTCATTAGGGTCTGGCCTGATTTTGTAGAAAGTCTAATTAATTAATTAAGAAAGTAATAAATTAATTAGATTCCTAGATCAGGAGTTTTCAAAATTTCTGTTGCCACCAGAAAAATATATTGTAAATATATAACTTTGAGCAGTGACAAACCTCCATACTTGAAAGGATGGCACAAGATTATTAGGGAAATGATTACCTTATAATGTTTAACTTGTGTTACTCACATATCTACTGAAGCTTTTCATCAAGTTTGGACTCCATACCTGGATTTTATGGCTGTCTCTTGAAGCAATGTTTTGAGTTTTGGTATGTTAGAAAGCACGCTATTGTTGTTTTTACTAGCATTGTAAAAATTGGTTCTTTAGTTATGGTTGGTTTGGTTGGTTGAATTGGTTATGTTTATGTTGCAAGTATTATGATCCCCTTTACTGAATACAGTAGAAAAAAGCTAAACATTTTAATGTAAATTACTGTTCAAAAGTTTGGTGTCTGTAAGTTTTCTTTAATACCTTTGAAAAAAGTATATTTTGCTCACCAAGGCTGCATATATTAGACAGAAAATACAGTAAAACATATTACTATGAAATATTATTACAATTTAAAACACCTCTTTTTATTATATTATATTATATTTAAAAATATAATTTCCTGTAATGGTAAAGCTGAATTATCAGCAGCCATTACTACATTCTTTAGTGTCACATGATCCTTCAGAATTCATTCAAAAAAGCTCAATCAATGCTCAAATATTAGCTTCTTAAATATAAAATGTGTAAAATACTAGGCCTACGTGAGCATAAGGCCAATTGAAGAGAAATATTTAAAAATATATATATAAACAGAATAAAATAATTATTAACACATTTTCATGCAATCTTTAGACAGCAGAATTAAATTTAATAAGTTAACGTGTTTTGATATTTCTATTATTATTACTCCCTTGCAGCACCTGGGTGTTTCAGAATCTCATTTTGAAAGCCCCTGCCATCTGTATTTTCTTCTACAAGTAAAGGCACTCTTAGAAGATTTATTTAAGATTTCACCTCTTGTGGCCTCCAATTATTTGAACTTGTTAAAACAACTTGAGGAGCTGTCACGTTTAGACAATAGCGTAATAACATCAGTGTGAGTTATAGAAAGAGGATGGGAACACTTATAGAAGCTGCAGGAAAGACAGAAGGGTACTGCTTACATCCCCACAACAAGTGAGCCATGAGCTACCAACACTGAGCCTGAGAGCAAAGCACCTGCAAAAAAAGCTGCTTCTGATAGAAATCGGCTGCAAAATGACTATTTAGTAACTGACCAAAGAAAAAAGTGCATACTTTAACAAATCTAAAAGTCAATCAAACACACGTGGCTTCGTCACTGAAGTTGACACCACTGAAGAAGATCAGAAAAAAGTCTCTTTGATCTCCTGACCTGTGCTTCCTCTTCAGAGGAACGCAGCATGACCCGAGCTCACCCCTGCTTTGGACAGAGAGAAGATCCTCTGTCTGTAGATTTAAGGGCTGGTCATCATTAGCTGCTTAGTTAAAGACAGCCCTCAGTGCCTAAGAAAAAAAAAAAACTTCAGAACTTTCCGGTTCAGCCCTCTCTTTTCGATTCTGACACATCTATCTTCTCAAGGCCACAGGTTCACAACGGCTAATTCAATTTCACCCTGCTGCCCCAGCCGCCAGGCTGTAGAGACGTGCATCTACAAGATACGGCCTTGCAGCCACTGCTGGAGATTCGGGAGGATTTTGGAAGCCCTCGGGCGGCCTCGAATGTAATAGACACAGTTAACGAGATTGTAGAGGGGGCAGAGGAGGATGAGGCGCAGGTACAGCATGCCATGGGCTTCCTGCCCACCGGTGTGGTGAATGTACGGGCTAGACCACCCACGTGGAGAACGAAGACTCTCGCTCTGCAAACTTTTATCAGGAGGAGGCCGAAGTGTGTGCAACTCTCTCAAGGAGATTTGGAAGACTTAGAGGGGAAAGTAGCGGGGGCAACATCTGTGTGGCGCACCATCGGCTTCGGTTCACTTATCGGAGCGCTCGCTCCCCGCACCAGATGTGACTCGGAAGTGGGCGTGTGTCGCGGAGAACGGCTCAGCAGCAGCGGGCAGTCCCCCCTCTTCTCCTCTCAATACCTGACAGCTGCTGACCCAGAGGAGCAGAGGAAGAAGAGAAAATTAAAGTCAGACGGAGAAGAAAAGGAAAGAAATCACACTTTCTAAAATGCATTTCGGTTCCTGGAGGGCCACTGATAAGATGTGTCATTCCACAGGTCTAAGTGTGGCTGATTGCTGGAATGCAATAAGTTGGTTACCACCACCTCATTTACATCTGGATGTGGAACCTCAAAACGAGGTCATTGTTGCTTATTATAATAAATGCATAAAATTAATAAATAATGAGTACCAATTGGTCAATCTTTTGTGCGGTTCATAATATAATGTAATGCAATGTAATGTAATATGTCACCCTGAACCACAAAATTGGTCATAAGTAGCATGGGTATATTTGTAGCCGTTGTATGGCTAAAAAATTCTAGATTTTTATTTTATGGTAAAAATCATTAGGATATTAAGTAAAGATTATGGTCAATAAACATATTTTGTAAACTTCCTACCATCAGTGGTGGAAAGAGTACTTAAAATTTGTACTCAATTACAACTACTGTTACATTGCTGAAATAATACTCAATTAC
>JAUMHE010000330.1:1920654-1935611 GCA_032359235.1 Enteromius mattozi | reverse complement strand
GATTAAATTAAATTACGTGACTAAATCACGAACTGCCGTGAGACTCCTGGAGAGCGAGCTTCCAGTCTCTGAACACGAGGATATGATAGCCCACTTTTATTATAGTAAGGTTTAACGTTAAAACATTTTTATATGGTTAAATTATTTTAGTATGTAGGCTCCATTGATTTTATTTTAGGCAAGTCGTGATGATTTGAAAAGGCATCCTTATAGGCTATTTAACAAACAAAACTGCTCCAAACGTTTTTCTAAATTGACTTAAAAAACGGAAACGAAAAATAATAATTGTGCCATTACACACAAAACTTAACTATTTTAATAGCTGAAACAGTAGTAAAAGCTGTAAAAGACTGGTCAGAGCGGCAATACTACGATCAAGGTGTTTACATGTCTGAATATTTCGATTAAAATCGGCGTAGGCCACCTATGATAATACGATTATGCTTGCTGCGATTATGATCTTAATCACATTATTATAATCGAAGTATTGCGTTTACATGAGGTAAAGTTTAATCGCAATATTGTCAAAATCTCATTATAATCTATAATTAAGAGGGTCCATGTAAACGCACTCAATGTTACCGATATTCAAAACGGTAAGCAATCGCTGCTTTGTTTACGTCTCATATCTGCTCTTATCTTGTATATCTCTCCATTTGAATGATGAATATTTACTATTGATAGCTGCTGATATAGACAGCCAACTCATCTCATGAAGGCGAAGAATGTACACGTTTAGATTGCCGCAGCTGTAGTCTGTGCAATGTGTTCGCGCGCATTTTTTTGTCCAGCGCTGTCGATGTGAGGTGACAACACAGTTGACGCCGTTGGCTTGGTGTGTCCTGGCCTTTATTGAAGGCCTCCAGTACATCAATGTCCTGCCAAGAGAGGATGAGATGTCTGAGTTTTTGGTCACTAGAAAGGACCTGGGCAATAGCCGTATGCCATTCAAGGACTATCAGTGTTCAGGTAGTTTCAGCTGCCTCTGTAAGTTCCCTCTTTTCTTCCCCCTCAACTATGGGAAAAGGTGCTGACGAGCTTCTTGCAGACTCTCACTACATGGTCGATCCTACAATCCTTCATGGTATTCTCTAAGATTACAATAAAGAATATTTAGTATCAACAATATGTTTATTGCAATTCTCATCAGTCTTATTTGTTAAGACAGAGTAGTTCAAGTGATAATAATAATAATAGTAATAAACATCATCACCACCACAAAATAAAAATAGTAAAAGGTTAGCAACCACACAGAAATTGGAATAATTTTTATTTTTGTAGTTTTTAAAATAACTCACAATTAAATCATCACATTACATATAAAATGTATGCAGGATTCCTACTCACCTAAGGCCAAGTGGAGTCTGTGCCTGAAATACTCAAGCCTCATCCATCCATTTATGTCAGCTGCCAGCTTTATGTTTGCGGCACGGTCTGTAGTGATGCAGGTCAACTTTTCTTACCCTTAAGTCCATGGGTTATATTTTGCCTGGTGCGGTCTTCAGGAATAAATGCAATTGGAGACATTTCGTATTCAAATTGTAATATTAAGCTAATGTATGGCTCCATTGTGCAGATTGTTATGGTGGCAAAGTATGTTTTAAGAGTGTTTTACCCACATGTCTTTGGCTAAGAAGTATGCAATAGCATCTGCTATATTTCTGTGCCTTTCCGAGCTGGATGGATAAGGAGTTGTACTGATGATGAAAATTGATGACTATGCAGGGGAGGATTTTGTGGGGGTTGATTGTTGTTCTTTCAGTTTCTTTTTTATTAGTTGGTCCTATATCAGTCTGTGTTTAAATTTTAGATGGTTAAAAAGATTTGTGGTATTACCAAGCTGTACCAACACCACCACATAGCAAATCTTGCACATAATGTTTTTGATCTACGTCCGCTTCTTCGAAACCAGCATTTTCTCTTCAGCTGACCAATGACATCTGTGGCTGCTGTCTTTCCGCCATCTTCACTCTCGCTGATTTTTTTAAATGCCACCAGATACCACATACGCAATTTGTTTCGAAGACAGTATAGGTTGAGAGAGGTCAGGCTTCGGGAGGGGTGAAAGTGCACATGCGCATCATTAACAACGCAGGCACAAATAGCTAGAAAAATGGAATAATCATTCTCTCTCGATTACATAGTTTTTGTGATCGTTGAGACCCAAAATCAAAAATCGCAATTCAATTGCGATTAGGCACAGCCCTATTTTTATTATTCAATAGGCACAGCCCTATTTCTCACCTAAGATGAACTAAGTTACGTTAAGTAGACGTAATAAACTGAATCATTTTCATATTGTCTGAGTTCGCTCCACACAGACTATTTAACTTTGTGCAGAACACTGTATGGAATCTGCTACAGCGTTACCTTGTCTAGACTGCAATAGGTCTCCAGAGAAGGAACGTGTCGGACATGCAGAGCTTTCTGGATGGCTGTTTGCAGCTCCTTCATCCCCTCTTCCATTCTCTTACATTCCTTCCGACCATCCGTGAAGAGAAGTTCCACATCACTCAATTTTGACACCAACACACTCCTCCTAAAAATTTCACAAAACGAATAACAAGAAAAATTATTTGCCAAGATACCTACAAGACACCACAGAACAGTTCATCTCAGTTTGTGCCTCTAAAAGTCCTGTCCACACACCTTTTCTGCAGAATCCTCTTTGCTTTTTCAACAGCCTCATCAATTTCTCTGCTAATTCGAGTTCTCTCTTTCCTCAGTTGAGCATGAATACCACCGGATAAAGTCTTAATCACACACATTACAGACATATACTGTTGAAGTGTCATCAAGTAATCAAAATTGACAGATCCTTTTTCAAAACAGTCAGTTTTAAACAAACAATTTCTCTACCCATCATTTCTTTTTGCTCATAATCTTTCATAAAACATTAATGTTTCCTCACAGCAACATCTCTTCTGAAAAAAAAATAAATCTACGCATGCAAATGATTCCTACATAAGACTATATGCAAGATTTTGTACTGTTTTTCCATTGTACCTTGTGAAGTTTATCAAGTTGACTTAGGTTTTCTGTTGCTTTCCCAAGGAATTCATCCAAAACTTTAACAACATCTGGCCTCTATATATAAACAAACGTACACATACATTATTGAGCTCTAGTCTTGCTCTGAGAATATTAAGTGAATCTGATCTTAAGTATCTGTACCCCTTCAGCATTCTCCTGTGTGTCGACGTCTGCCGTTGGTGGTGGGCTCTTAAATCTCGGAGATTTACACCTGTCTCCAGAGTGCCTGCTGACAGGAACCTTTATTTTCCAATTTTTCAAAAATAGTTCTAGAGTCTTACGTTTATAATATACTGGTTTTTAAGACTAAAACTGTATCTTGCTGCATACCCTTTCTTCGTGTTCATCCGTGCTGTATAGATGAGACCAATGATTCTGCTGTCCACCTCCAAACCATCAACTCCTTCCTCAATTCTGGTGTCCATCTATATTAAAACAAACAAAAGACTCCATCATCAGCAGCAGCAATCTGAATAATCCCATTCCACAGAAGTTAATGAATTAATTTTTTACCTGCATTTTGAACTATAACTTGTATTTTGTGCTTGAGGGTTACAAAGCATAACAGAAAATAGATAACAGATAATGTCCTCAAAAATTAAAAGCTGGTTTGCAACTATTTGTATATTGAAAAGAGCTACACAAATAAACTTCAACTGAATTACTAGTACCTTTTAGATGCTTTCTTACAGTGTACTAACCGATACACAATTGCAGGTACAAGCTACTCAGGATCATAAGTAAACAATTATTCAGTTATTAAATTAATATAATTATTCATTGAACAATTGCAAATAGCAGCTCCTTTAATTCACGTGATGTGTTTAACTGCTAGGCATCTTTGGTTTCCTCTTTTTGTGTAATTTAGAGTGAAAATGCGCATGTTTATCGTTGGAGTCACTCATCAAAAGTTGTGAAACGTTGCAAAAGGAAATTTTAATATAGCTCAATTTGTTGCTAGGTGCTTTTGGGGGAAAAGTAGACAGAATCGCTAAGTTGGCGCCACTGTAAAATTACTCATAAATCACCTGACATTCGGGACACGTGATGACGTTTTGCTGGGACTGGAGCGCGCGCAAGCATGTGCTGCAGAAAATGTGACTGCACAACAGCACATGAGGGAGATTCCCCCCAGCTTCATCTTCTGGAGGAAGAAAAACATAATGCATTAGATTAATACAACAAATATTAACATTAGCTTCTCTATACCATGGCACTAACGCTTTTCTGGAACTTTCAGTCACGTGTTGTCAAACGTGCGAGTCGGATTAGATAGAACAAAAACGCGTAAAACTAAAATTCACTATCGGAGTACCATACAGTTTAAGTATTGTTGTTTATTACCAGGTAATGTGTAAGATGAGCCACAGATATTACAAGCAACCGCTGTCTCCGGCATTTTCCACAAGAGCTAACATTTACCGTGACACGTCTCATTAACTGATGAGCTCGACTGCCAATCGTCCAATCAGAATTTGGCATCGTTGGACTTTTTGTCCAATCAGAGCCTTCATTACATTCGCATTGCTTGCTTCGTGCTATAGTCCAATCAGAAGTTCCCTTTTTAATTGAGTGGCCATTTCTGAGCTGTTGGCCTTTTTGTGTCAAATTTATACTACCTGAGTTTTAGATTAAGCCATATCACCTCAAAATGATTGACAAATTACAATTCAAACTTATAAATATATAAAGGTTTTGCGCCTTTGTCTTACTGGTGTATCCAATTGCTATTTATTATGAGTTTTCAATGCCTGTTTTACAACTCTGTAAAATTCAATATAGATTGAGTAAAATAGAATAGATTCACAATAGCAGCTGGCATATGATAAAACCCACGATCAGCTATTGGAAAGTATTTTTGGGATTGAGAATAAAGATCCCTGCCCCTATCCCCTATCACCTGTGCCATTGTGTGGCATATTCTTCACCACAAAAAGGTCAATGAGCAGAGGCCCTCTGGCAATTATGTCCGGCTGTAAAAGAGCACAAAAAAATGTTATGACCTCATTCAAGCTGAACATTTTGTAAGTACAGTGCATGCAAGCCCATTTTATTTTTAGTTTCACCTTGTTTAATTTTAAATTATTTTTATTTATATTTTATGTATGAATGCTGTTGCTGTTTTTTGGAAGATAGCATTGCATTGCAGTCTTTGTGTACTTGACTTACATCTGTGACAGCTTAGTCACATTTTAACTGATATTGCACATCAGGAAATGTTATAGTGGTAAAATGCAACAAATCAGTAACAGTACAACCTGACACATACAATTAGAAACACCTTTTAACCTAGACCTACCCTTTTATTGTACAACAGATATGAAATTCTTTACATTCCCATCTCTTCTTTATCTTTTCATTCCTGACAACTCCCTCTTTTTCTTTGTTCTTTCTGCCTGATTACATATTTACTTTATGCATTTCAGGAATTATTGAAATATGTTACATGTGCATGTCTGCTGATATCGAAAAGAATGTTTGAATGATAAATGTGAATATTTGGCACCAACAGTAAACCTTTCAAAACAATGATATAGAATAGGTCTTTGATGTTTAACTCATTAATGTTAATGTTGCTCATTTATCTAGTTTTGTAGATTAAATCTGTGGCTTTTTAAAAATGTACTAATATTTTAGTGGTCAAAGTGCACATTTCTTTATTAAGTAGGAGAGGGTGACAGACTCAAAATTCTCAGATTCTGTAATTGAAAATGAACTGAAACATTATATCAATTAAAACAAATATAATAAAAATATTGTTTTGGTGATTGCATAGTTACTGTGTTTTTAAATGTATAGTTTACAACGCTGGTTGTGGTTTACTTTATTAGAAGGTCAACACTACTGTGTATGGTACTCTCATTTCTTGATTTTGACATATTACATTTTTTTTCTTTTTTGTGCAAAAGACAGATTTGCTCAATGCAGCTATGTGAACTGTGGCTGGACAAAATCTGTATACAAAATGGTCAATCTGATAGAGTTCAGTGAGGAAAGTATGATTATAGTTTGAGCAACCGTCAATCAAACTGGCTACATCTGGTGAGAAAAGAGGCTTAAGCTTGTCTGACCATTTACTCATCCCAGTAAGGAGGGGGGCAGGGTATAAAGATAAACTGGCCTGAGGAATTATAATTGCTAAATACTGTATAGATTCTTCTCGAAATATTTGTCAAAATGTCTTATTTCCAAAGGCAAACAGATATAATTAAAGAAAGATGTTTTAATAAGGTATAAACATTCTCTCCTCTGTCAAAACTAGCCATATGTTGTATACACACAGACCATATCCCATTATGTACTGAGATCCCGCCTCCTAAATCCTCCCCCTGCTGCTCAGAGACACAGACATAATCTTCCATCTTTCAGAGAGGAAACACAAACACATTGTTCAAAGTGTGGACAATCAAAGTATCGAGCTTTTGAGGAGGACGGGATAACTGAACACACCCCTGGATTTTGTATTTTTACCACACTGAAACAGAAAAGAAGAAGAGCAGCAAAGGGAGGATTACCCAGAGACAGATGATGATATGGAAGCATTGATCTGATCAGTCCTCTAAATCACCTACACAGTCTTTTTATCTGGATTTTAACCATGGGACCACTATATGGGGCAGGATGGCAGAAGAGAAGCCGAATCAAAAGTTGTGGGGAATACCAGCACTCCAACGTAAGTAACAGAATATAAACTGGTGTTCATTGCTAGTACACAACACAGTAATCTATACCAATAAAAGTAGCCTATATTTCATTTACATAACAATAGTTACTATTCCATACTTTTTCTTGCATTTAGCATAATG
Organism: Enteromius mattozi; assembly: GCA_032359235.1. Lineage (NCBI taxonomy): Eukaryota > Metazoa > Chordata > Actinopteri > Cypriniformes > Cyprinidae > Enteromius > Enteromius mattozi. The sequence goes on along the minus strand of JAUMHE010000330.1, from coordinate 1,928,772 downwards.
GCGTTGGCTTGGTTTGTTAACATCACAACAGAAAAACAGCATGTCTGGTGCTCAGTTATGATTTTCCAGGGTTTAGCTTCAGCATTTAAAGCTCCATTATGAAGATTAAAAAAACAAATTCTGTAAAATAATCAAAAAGTAGATTTTATATCAAAAGGAGATTAGTGAAATACAATAATCTAGTGTAGAAGGTGTAAATAAAATGAGTGCAATTTTGAAAAGGCACATAAAAATAGCTCAGATAAGGGCAGCACAACTATATCAATACAAGAGAGTGCTGAATCATTTATACACACAGATGTACTGTGATTTTGCTGATGCAGACAACACATTTTAAACTTCATAAATTAAGTTGGCAACAAAATATTTTATTACATTAAAAATTTTTTTTTAAATATTTTTAACACCAAAGCCATAGTCCTGTGGGCAGTGCTCCAATATGCCCTGCTCTCCTCTCTCAGTGCTTCTTGTCTCTTCTTATCCTATCAAAACAAGGCAAAATGATAAACAAAAACTTTAAAATAATAAATAATAAAATAAATAATAAAGTTTTATTATTTAATAATAAATCACTTTACAACTTTAAAAAGAATAGCAATAATAACCATAAGTATTAAAAACAATTCAAAGTAAATTAGTTCATTTAGAAAAACTGAAAAAATATTTAAAAGAGGAGAGTAAAGGTTTTACAACAAATCATCAACCATAACCATATATGTATAAAATTAAAAACAATAAAAGTAAATGAATCAATTTAGAAAATAACTGAAAAATACATGTAAGGAGTAAAGGTTTTAAAACAAATGCAATATCATCAACACATGTAAATTTACATTAAGCTACGGATTAATTGAATATGCTTCATGAACTTCTTTCAACATAAAACTGAGCAAATAAACATATTTTGGTTAGTCACTATTAGCTTTTTATTTCTCAAAATTGTATAAAGATATAATCAGCAAATGATAATTGTATTCATAATGAACATTGTGCTGTCAAACCAAATATCAGCATGACTGTGATCACCTGTGCATTTTTATGTGATGCTGATGATCTCCTATTCTCTTTTATTTTATTTCTGTAGAAGTCTTTCTCTCAGCGCAGACAGTCTGCACCCTCTGTTATTCTCAGCAAAGCCCTTACAAAGTCAAAACCTGTTGCCAGGTATGAGTTATGAAAACTAAAACTCTGTGTATGTAATGATGCATTCTGTAAACATAAATATCAGACTGCATGGCTTTTACAGTCTGCTTCAGTCTCAATGAGCAGTTTCTTTGCCACTTCTGGCACGATGTCACAGTCAGCGTTTGTGTGCATGCAAGAGGCTTCTGAATATATTTGCATTTCACTGAAAGGAGAGAATGAAGAGATGCTGCAGAACCAGCCTGTGTGTGGTCTCTCAACCAGCATCTGCATGTGTTTGAGTGCGTGAAAGAGTGACAAACAGAAACAACGTTTTCTGCCGTGACACAGGCTCACTGAATCTACCTTTTGTCTGACGTGCAGCTGTAACACTGGAGCTAATTTATCAATGAAGCATGTGAAAGAGCTCTCAAGACGCTTTGATTAATTACAGACTGACTGATGAATTGGATGTGCTCTCATGTGAAGTTGCAAACATTTAAGAGAAGATGTCTTGGAAATTGGATATTTTGTATATGTTTACTAATGTTGTCCTCTCAAGTACTGTGTCTTTTTCTCTCATGTGTGTCAGGGATTGTGCATCTCAGGTTAGCCAGGACATATTTGCCCTGATCCAGGCTCTGCTCAGCCCAACCAGAAAGCTCATTTGCCAAGGCAATGTAGTGTTGCAGACAGGCCTTCAGACCCAGGAGAGATTCCTCATCCTCTTCAATGATCTTCTCATCATCACCAAGGCCAAGTATGGAGGAGGAAATTAACTAAGGAGAATTGAAATACATAGAAGTCATCCAAATGCATTTCAAATTTGGGGTCGGTAAGATTTAAAAAAAAAAAGAGAAAAAATCCTGTATGCTCAACAGTAAATATTATTGGAATTTAAAATACTTTAATATATTTATTCTTGTGATAGCACAGATGAATTTTCAGCTGCCAGTTATTCCAGTCTTTAGTTTTACATGATACTTTAAAATCCTTGTAATATGCTGATTTGGTGATCAAAAACCTTTCTTATTATCAATACTAAAAACAGTTGTGCTGCTTAATATTTTTTTGCAAACTGTTATACAGTTATTGCTTGATTTTTCAAATATAGAAAGTTCAAAAGTTTATTTGACAAGATTTATTTGAAATAGAAATTTGTTGCAAATGCCTGTGTGGTCACTTTAATTATCCCTTAATAAAAGTATTAAATAAAATAAACAAACAAACAAAATGGCCCCAAATTTCAAAATGGTAGTTTATGGAGCTACAATGATAAAGTGGACAAATGGTATAGTTCTAATAATTAGGTCTTAATAATTTTGATATTTTTTTTCAGGTCAGTTATGCAGGTGAAGCAGAAGAAGTGTGTGCATGTGTGTGAGATGTGGACGGCTAGCTGTGTAGATGAGGTGTGTGAGGCCAGTACTGTTTCAGAGAGGAGCTTCGTCATGGGCTGGCCAACTTACAACTGTGTGGCTACTTTTAGGTACACATACACACACACACACACACACTTACAGTATATATAGCCAATCTAAAAGGACCCATTGATTTATCCGCTAAAAATGATGTTTTGTGTATCTGTACAGCACTTCAGAAGAGAAAGACAGGTGGCTGTCTCTTATTGAAAGGTCAGTTCTTCTACTGTTCTTCTACAGTAAACACAGTAAAGAAACAAATCCTCTTATCTAAATTTATCTTCTTCCTCTTTTTAATTAGTTGTATAAAAGAAGAAAAACAGAGTGATGATCCGAAGATGATTCCTCTCAAGATATTTGCAAAGGATGTTGGGAACTGTGCCTATGTGAGAACTGATTGTTTTGTGAGTAAAAAATTATGTACTGCAGCTTTGATGTGTAAAATTTCTTATATCTCTTTAGGCAAAGACTCTTATTATCAGCAACACAGACTGCACCTCTGAAGTCATTAGCACAGCACTGCAACAGTTTGGCCTTTCGGTACGTTAAACTCACTACCTATAATGAATGAATGAAAGAATTATATTAGGCTACTTTTTTATTTAACTGATTGCTTGCTTTTGTCTTTGTACTCAGGGAGGAATAAAAGATTATAAGTTGTGGGTGTGTTCAAAACAAGATGAAACTCCATATCCTTTAATTGGTAAGTACTTCCCACATTATCAAAGCAATCAAACATTTAAGCTGTTAAAGTACTGTAGTATCAGTATCTGATACTTCCCCTGCACAGTAGCTTTTTTTAAGGGTCTTTTGTTCCACCAGGTCACGAGTTTCCTTATAGCATCAAGATGAGCCACATTCGCCTGCTGCAGCAAGAGGCAGTGACATCGTCCTACAGCCAAATGGCGCTTTTGCCAATTGACGCTCACTGTCAATTCTTCCTAAAGCCCAGTCAAATAAACAACACCTTCACAGGTGAGAGACATGCCTGTTTTCACAAATACTACATACCACTCGTTCGTACTGCTTTTTGTATGCATGAAATAATTATATACTTTACTATATTTTTAACTTATATGGTTTCCCTTGCAATTTACATCAGTCCACATACAACAGACTTTCTTTAGAATTAAAGCCCACGCCTATATCAAAGCAACCTGTTTCCAAACCCATTTCTTCTGGCACTCAAATCTCACCAATCGCACCCACCTCTACAACATTTCCTCTTTTTAATCTTGTTGGCCTCTCTTGCATATATTTCTCCTAGCAGAACAGAAAAGCAGGAGGAGGAGGATGTCTCTTATTAGCTGGGCTTTTAAACGAAGCTTCAGCACTGAACAGACTGTCCAATCTGAATCTCCCGGCCAAACCATTTCAGCAGCTTCTGGTTTTCTGTTTGGTCGACCTCTCAGTGATGTGATGAAAGACAATACCCTGCCATCACCCATTGTAGTATGTACAGAAAATCCTAACATTTTAGGAAATTAAAAAGACTCATTCATTCATCAATTCATACTCATACAGCGTAATATTACAGTATATGTTAAGATTGTTATATTATGTAAATGAAAAGATGTATACGTTTTTTTGCATATTTAAATGTTGAATATAACCTTAAAACATTCATATTCCTTTATGAAAAAATATAATAAGCATTATTTTTGTTAAAATATGATAACATCTATTAACAATAATAGCATTGAAATCAAACCACCAGTTTTTATTGTTTTTGAAAGGACATGCTGAAGTGTTTGTGTCGTGAGGGGGCTGTGACGCATGGAATATTCCGGCGCTCTGCTGGAGTCAAGGCCTGCCGAGAATTGAAGGAAAAACTGGATTCAGGTCACTATGAAGAGCCACTGAGTGGAGAGCCCGTACTTGTTACTGCTTCAGTGTTCAAGGTAGATATTTGTGTATGTAAACTCTTCAAGAGTAATGTTTTTGAAAGTTTGAATGTTTACCAAGGGTGGTTAAAAATACAGAAATATTGTGAAATAACACTTTTATATTTGAATATGTTTTAAAAAGTAATTTATTCATGATGATGGCAAAGATTTCATAAGCAATTACTTTAGTCTTCAGTGTTACATTATCTTTCAGAAATTTATTCTAATATGCTTCTATAACGTTATACGTTTCTCTACCGTGACACTTTTAATTAATGCATCCTTTAATGCATATTGAATAAAAGTATATATTCTTTCCAACAACAACAAAAAAAGTAAACATTGACCTCCACACTACTGAACGGTAGCACAAGTCAAGAATAAACACTGATTGTATCATGACGACTCTCTGTGCTTATATCTGTTTTTGATTGGTAGGAATTCTTACGCAATATACCGGGCAGCCTGCTGTGTGAGGAGCTCTATGAGCAATGGCTCCAAGCAGTGGAGCAGGACGGTGAAAGAAATGGACGAATGACGGAGAGCAACCTGTTACATGAAGTTCAGAGGTAACGTGCCAGTAACACTCGGATTAGTTTATCTGGTTTTGTAATGCTAGTTAGTAAAGAAGGATAAAACCTTGATAATGATGGATCAAGGCTATGATATTACTGCACACCTTAAGCAGATTTAGGTTTAGCAGCCAATTTCCTTTAGCTTTATGAGTTATATAAACATGAAGACAGTTAACTCGAATGAGTTGATTCTGCTCACATTCACAGGCTTGTTCAGCTTTTACCTAAAGAAAATCTCCTGCTGCTGAGACACATGATAGCGATGCTGCACCACATCCAGCTCAATGCTGAGCATAACCAGATGACCTCTTTTAACCTGGCTGTGTGTATAGCACCTAGCTGTCTGTGGAATCACAAACTACAGTCTCATGAAAAAGATGCCAAAAAGGTAAGCGCACGTGCTTTATTTTGATCAGATTATTATAATATCTGCAGGGTGCATGAGCAGTAGCTGAAGTAATCATCGTTATTGCTCTCCAAAGAACATGAAAATGGCAGCAGGAATGGAAATGTAATTGCCAATGTAATGTAATCTGTACACAGGTGTGTGACCTTGTGCGTGTCTTGATTGACAACTGCTGTGCGTTGTTTGGGGATGAAATTATAACCCTCTTAAAGGATTTGACTGAAGACAATAGAAGCAACCGCGGATCAGGTTACTATAAATACAGACATAATTCACAACAACATACTGTACACACCAATACAAAACAACAACATATAACCTAATATTTTGTCAGCCTGAAAAATTTAATTTGGCTAATTTAACTGCTTAACTATGAATAAATTATAATAATTAGTGCTGGCCAACAATTAATTGTGATTAATCGCATCCAAAATAAAAGTTTTTGTGTACATGATATATGTGTGTATATTTATTATGTATGTATATAGGCTAAATACACGCGCGCACACACATTCATTCATATATTTAAGATCTGTATGTGTGTAAAAATAATTTATTGAACATTTTTATATAATACAAATTATATGAATGAATATATATATATTGCCAAGCACTAAAAACTCTAAAGATATTAATGCAAAATGTTTTATTGATTTTTGTTTTTAATATTTATACTTATTCTATTTTTAGTACTTCAGATTATTATTATTTTTCAGTTTTCATTTCCGACCAAGTCAACATTTATCATTTTCATTTAGGTTTTGTTTTCATGTAACATTTATATTTAATGCACATTTTTATAATATAATATTTTCAATATTTTACAGTCTTTATATATTCCTTTTTCTCTTCCTGCTTCTAGTGGGGTCCCTGCAGCAGATGTCAGATTCAGGTTATGAGAGTCTAAAGAATGAGGTGAATACTGACACAGAGGACATTTCTAAGACCCGTCCTCTTAAAGACAGTCGTAGTATGGACTCACTCATGTCACTGAGTGATTGTGACCTCGACTGTCCAGAAAACAACTTGCTGTCTTCTAGCCCATTGGCACAAATCAGAAACTGTACATCCACAGTGCGTCAACTCCAATCCCTTAAATTACACAGACACTCCATCTCCACCATTGCTTTGACTTCTAATGAGCAGGAAAAATATGAAGAGTTTAAGAAACCTGATGAGGTCAATGATAATGTGTTTTTGGAACAAAGCTTTCAAAAACTGGATTTCATGAGAGAAAAACAAACTCCACCAACCTCCAATATATCATCGCCAGTAACTTCACCAACACACTCACTTGTGAGTTCAATAGACAGTCCATTTTTTCTGTCTAACCGAAAGACCCTTCATTCTCCTCAAGATTCTCCAGTCAAGGTTGATTTACTCACTCAAAATGACACAGATTACCAACACTCAAACAGCTTGCCCAGTGAGCAATTATCTCCACCAAATGATCAGAGGAACGTCACTGATATTGAAGGGGGTTTACACCCTAAAGTGCCCAAAAATCCTCCTTATCAGCAGGCCTTACAAAAGCGCAACAGAAAACCAATCTCACAGACTCCCATTCAAACACCTTTACATAAAGGAAAAGGCCTTTTCTACAAGGGGCCCTGGAGCCCCACGCACAGCCATTTAGGAGACCCCAAGGTTTCCCCTGACCCTCAGACCATCAGGTTCACCTGTCAAACCAGGACCAAAGAAGAGGTCAAGCTACCACAGAGTGTGTTTTATGGACAGAGTTGCAAGTTGACAGTGCACAAAATCAGGGGACAGAATGCAGTTCTGAAGTCTGCCAAACTTTCTGGGCAACATTTGAAATGTAAAGCACTTGATTTGCATCCCTCCTCTGGAAAAATAGTGAGAGACTACTTTATGGCTGCTTCCCTCGGAGAGAAGCAAGCTGTTGGGAAAGGCCAAAAGCTCAGCTGTTGCAGTAGCAGCCAGTGGATTGTGTGAAACCAATGGGAAGTCATTTCAAAAACAGCACAAACACTGGGACCCCATTAATGATTATAATCTGCAGTTTCTTATAATTAACAATTACATGCTTCAGATTACAGTATTATTACATATTTAGGAAAAGCTATTAATACTTGCAATTTGAGCTTTATAACGCATTTTTTCTTGTAAATATTTATAATTTACAATTACAATTTTTTTCTCACTTTTTTCAGTCAAACTGAAGCATTTAAAACATTCAACAACAGCACACACTAATACTCAAATTTACAAAATTACTTTTTCATGATTACGTACAGTAGGGCTGTCACAATTCCTCGATTAAACTCGAGTACTCAAAAAGCAATACATCTTGCCCTTTTTAATTAACTGGCATAATGCAAAACGACTTAAAAGTTTAAACCCTTGCTCTGAGTTTGCATATTTTAATGGCCACATATTCTTGTTCAAGAAATTACAGTGGCTTTATCATTTCTATCATAAAGATGTGGACAAACATTAAAGATTAAGTGGACAATTTTGTTCAAATGTCAGATGTTCAAATGTTTACCTGATTTTTATATTTTATTTGAAGTAGACAAAGTGGTACAAAGTCGGCAACACCTAAGCTCCAAAAATATCAAAAAATCTTTAATAGTTAAAACAGATCTCGCATATCAGGTGTAACGTTTTGAGCACACAGGCTCTTCATCAGACAAATGACTGATAGTGTGCCACCCTTTTTATATCCAGGTGCTCAAAATCACATG
>JAUMHE010000330.1:1888933-1906350 GCA_032359235.1 Enteromius mattozi | reverse complement strand
AAAAACTTAACGCGTTATTTTTTGTGTAATTAATTAATCTAAATTAACGCGTTAAAGTCCCGGCCCTAATATATATAGAAGTCTTAAAGGCACAGTAGCAAAAAAATGGCCGGATTATTTCTAAAGGTCAGAGAGGGGGTGGAAGATAAGACAAAAGTATGATATGATCCTTTTAATTTATAGTGATGCCAAATAAAAATAATTTCACACTAATGATTTCCTGCAATATAATTTGGTTTAAGACCTGAAATGTGGCTGGGACATTTAGCTAGGGCAGGGGTGGTCTGGCAGCACAGTTTGTTTTGGTTCCTTGAGGAAGCGTGTTGTGCTGATTAAACTCATTATTGTAGTTGTAAACTGCCAGACCTGAATGTTCTCAGTATTGATCGTCTGCTGAGTGAAAGTTTGCTCTAACACCCTCAGGGCTTTAGTCCAAGATTACTATTGTCCACAAACACTCTCTGTCTCAGTTTCTCTGTTATCCTCTTGTGAGTGTTTAACTGACCATCACAGCAGCAAAAAAATTAGCCACTGACCTTCATTGCCATCTCTCTCCCATCAGAGTTTGTTAAAGAAGACCGGCTCTATATCATTCAGGGTTACAGGCCTGTCCTCGGGCAACTCTGCATGAGCGTGACACGGGTGATCTGGGTCTTCGCGGACAATTAGCAACAGGCTGCTTGATGAGCTGTCTCCAGCGAATGTCAGGGCCTCCTTTCACAGGGCAGCAGAAGATCTGGCTGCGGCTTCACGGTGTGCTCAAAACTGCAAAGGAGGTGTGAAGGCAGAATAAGACAACGTGCTGAGGTGGGCACAGCAGGAGAACTAAAAAGTCACTTGCATCACCACGGGTCTGGGCCTAATATTAGTCCTTGAGTCACGCTTGTACCGCAAAGCACTCCTGATTTTTTTATTTTTTTCCCCTTAACCCATGCTTCTCATTAAGATGGCATCAGTGATGTGGAGCATCTTTCTTGAGGACTCAAAATTACGTTCACCTGGCATCCAGCTGAGAGCGGCTCTATCAGGGCAAGACTCTGGCAATGCGCCGGCTCTCATGGGCTGTGTTGCCGTATGGTTCTGCCATAAATAGCAAACTGAAGATTTTTAATTAATTTTAACTTGGTTGTATTGAACGTGACCTGAATTAACACACCTAGCATTAAAGCACACTTGCTATGAGTTACCACATTAAAAAAAACATCTTAAAGGGATAGTTCACCAAAATAAAATGGATATTCTTTCATTTACTCATCCTTGTGCTGTTCCTAAATCATGTTCTCCTTTCATAAGTCCAGAGATTTGCTACAACCTTTTAAAAGTAGCATATATCATTAAATTCTCAAACTGGTAAGCATCAACATTATCTCAGGTGTCTTATAATGCATTGAAAAAAAAAAAACACTCGAATAAGCCAATTGTTGACACATTAAGGAGAAATTCAAGGCCAAATGTAAATTTAAACAAATCTTTTATTTACTCTTATGTTGTTGCAAACCTGTACGAACACAAAAGATGATGTTTTACTAAATGTCTCAGTGTTTTTATCTATACAATAAATATGATTTGGATCCAGCCACACTGTAAAAAAGTATTCTTCAAAATGTTTTCTTTTATGTTCTGCATAAGAAAGAAAGCCAAGCAAGTTTAAACAGCATAAGAATGAATAAATCATTACAGAATTTTCAGCTTTTGGTGAACTATACCTTTAAAAATCTTGTCTGCTCCAATTTGGGTTGTCTGACGGCCATCAAAAGTAACATTCCACCTGCTAGGTTCAGAGACGTGTCCCCTTTACAATGTTTTTATGATAGAAGCAATGTTAATGTCAGAGGAAATAAACGTTATATGTTTGAGGTGAGTTTTGTGAGCCTCTACAACTCTGGCTCCCCGAGGACCCCAATCTTCTCAAAATGCCCCTTATGGGACTGCACCTCGAGTCTACGCTTGGGCAGCTTCGGTGACTTTCGCTGCAGTCTAGTCCACATGGCGCCACCAGTCAGCAAGCCTAACAAGGTCCCACAGGTCATAAAACATACGGGCCGTGAAAATGATGGGGGTGGCTGAGGGAGTAAGAACAATTCTAGTTGTAAATTTGAACTACAGCATAAAAGAGATCAAAGAGAATGGTTGTTTAATTATTAGTTAACACTGCATTTTGCTGTTTTGTAGGGTGCCTCGAGCTGCGCATCACACAAAAGGAACAGAGTAAGACCTTCATTTGCAATTTGCACCTAGCAATAAAAAGACTATATTGCAAAATAATGGCAAAGATGCATGTCTTTCTTTTTAAGTCGTCTTCAAGGGCTGCACACAGTAACATACAGCCTGACCAGTGTAGTCTGATTCAACAACAAATGGCTATTTTAAACTATTTATTTTTAGTAAATCTGAAATATACAACATAACCAGTGTAGCCATATGATATTCACAAACAAATGACTCTTATAAGCAAGTCCTTTTTATAAATCATTCAAAAAGATTCACAAACACAGGAACATACAATGTTTTTTGAAGCTGCATTCAAACCCCACTTGACCCTCAGTTTGAAACGACAAAGCTTCTGTCTGTTATTCTAACCATCAACCATTCAAACTATTGCTCACCTCTTCAACTAAATGACCACTGCCCCAGTAAAATGGATAAGCCAAGAGCTCTCCTGTCTGCACTTGTCTTGGATGATTACTGCATCCAGTGTGGTTAAAATACAGCCATCTATTGTGATTTGTGTAGAACAGAAAGATAAAGCAAACCAGTGACCTTCTAACTGTTAATGTGCAATAATGTTTATCCTGACTATTACATGAAGCCAGGCCATTTACAGGGTAAAAATCTTTTTCATAAATGATCCCTGGCTTTATATTTTATGTAGACTCACCTTGGCAGCCTGATAGACGTATGAAAGCAATGAACAAATGTCATATGCTCATAAAAAGATGGTAAAATACCTGTCACAATAAAAAAGGCAATGAACCGAGCCCCCATTTTCTGGTCACTGTCTGAAAAAGGTCAAGAGCCATTTAAAATGCCCAGAAACCCACAGAACCCGAGCACATGTAATAAACATTACTGACCATCGCAGTTTTGGTATGGCTGGATGGGCAAGTGTCATTACAGCTGTCAAACACTATAAAGCCTGGTGTAATATGGTGTCTATATAAAATTATATTGCCCTCAGGCCTTCAACGGTATTGGCATTAAAAGACCATTTTCTCAAAGATACTATTAAGGATTAAATATTTTCTCAACTTGCTCTAATACTTATTAACATATTCATTAGCTGAATGCCATAAAGACAGTAAATTTGAAAGATGTGGTTCAAAAGGTAATTCGACTAGTATCTAAAAGGGCATTTTGAGTCTTTGAATAAAGTTATCCTTCATATTTGACAGATGTGATTAATTACAACTTTCAGGGTTGTGCACCATTTATAATTCATCAGCAAATGCCTTTAAGTTCCAATTCAATTAGCACACAGGATATAGAATTTAAATTTGAAATAGAATAGAATTAAATGATAGAACGATAGATGATCAAATGTATATAAAGTGTAGCTTTAGAATTCTAGAATCCTCATCATCTCATATGGAAAAAACACTGACAAAAGTAATTAATTATGTAATGATGTCAATATGTATATTTTTTTTATATTAATATATAATATATATATTATTCTTTAAATTAAAATGTACCTTAATAAACTGTTATTTGCTTTGCCTGTATTATATTTGAAGAAATGTGTGGAAACAAAAATACTCTATCAAGGAATAAATATGAATAATTAGTGAACATAAATCATGTACTTGTTCTAAATGTGCTGAACTTGATTTGTGACTGTGTAAAATTGCAATACAGTAAATAGTTTTTCTTGTCTTTCCCATTAAAATTACAATAAAACTTCTTGTGGGCCAATTAAATTAAAAAGTGAATGGGTGGCAATTCTTAAATTTCCAATATTGCACAACCCTGAAACGACAGTATAAATGTTGATTGAAGTTAGTACATTATATTAGAAACGTTTCAACAATTCTTATTACTCAAATAGCATGTTAATATCCTTCAGCAGTATTTAGTAATCAAAAATTATATAAAAAAATATATTTTAATATATAAGCTACACACATTAAACACACACAAATCCAACAGCATTTATCTAAAAAAAAAAGTTATCTTGGTATCAATCCTTATAGTCCATTTGCTCACCTGCACTTAGCCAGATCAGAAAGTTCAGCTCCATTAGAAACTGAATGTTGCTTGTTAATGTGAAACTCAGTTAGTGGAAACAGACTGCGGGTCTCCGCAGAGTTGCCACTTCCACAAACACTAAATCACCTCATTGAAACCTTGCCAGTCGTTCAGCGGTGAGAGACATCAGGGAGAGCAGCAAGAGAAAGAGGAGTAAAACAACTTGCCATGTTTTCTGATTTACGTGTTGATGTGATTGCCCATTGCTGTCTCTGGTCGTGAGCAGAAAACAGAGAGTAACAGTATACTAATAGTGTGTGTGTGTGTGAGTGAGAGAGAAAGAGAGAGAGGGCGAGAGGGAGAATGCAGGTGGGTGGATAAATAGAGTCTATACAGCATAACCTGTAAGGGCGATTGATGGTCACAGCGATTAAGATGCTATAACACTCAACAATTATGTCCCTTTAATGCATAAAAGCATAAATAAAGAAACAAAGATAGATGTGCAAACATAGTAATCCTCTGTAATTTCCATTCAAGAAAATCAAAGCGATATCAAACAGGGAAGAATACAGCTAAGGGAAAACAAAGACAGAGGAAAAAAGAAAAGTAATATGAATAGACACAGCATGAAATGGAGTGATTCGGCATGACAAATTCACCTCTTGGATCCTATCACCTCTTGTCTCTGTTTAAATTTAAAAACACTGACTTCATTTTTCTACAAATTTAGTTAACTCTGCCATAAACCTTGCAGTAGTTACCACATCAGGAAAAGCACTTCTCAAATAAAGAACATTTGATTCTAAAAGTTTAGTAGATTAATAAGCAAATAAATCAAGTCTATTTTCCATTCTTTTCAGTATTGAATAAAACACATTAATAATCAATATATCAGTAACACTTTACAATAAGGTGTCATTTGTTAACATTATTTAATGTATTAACTAACATGAACAAACAATAAACACTGCATTTATTACAGTATTTATTAGTCTTTGTTAATATTAGTTAATGAAAACACAGTTGTTCATGTTAGTTCACAGTGCATCAACTAATGTTAAAAAACGCAACTTGTGATTTTAATAATGCATTAGTAAAAGCTGAAATTAACATTAACTAAGATTAAGAAATGCTGTAGAGGTATTGTTAATTTTTAGTCCACCTTTACTAATGTTGTTAACCAATGTTAACGAATGATCTTATTGTAATGTGTTACCAGTATATATGTCATCTTGTCCACCATCTAGTTTGTTAAAATGCATTTTAGTATTGCCTCCAGTATATAAGCCAAAAAAACTGGACAATACTATTTAACTGTTTGGTTATCAATATTCTTTAAAATATCTTCTTTTGTTATCAACAGAAGAAAACAAAACTCTTGATGGTGAGTAAATGATGACACTATTTTTTGTGTCTACTATCCCTTTAAGAGTAGGCTTCTGTGCACTATTCAACACTCCCACAAAGACATTTTCAGCACCAAGGACAGCGAAAACATGCGACTGAAAAGCAGAAACTAGTCAGGCACAAGTCTTGACAAACAGCTCAATCCACATGGAGTTCATCAGCTAGAGCTAAATAAGACATTCAGGCAGCCTTGAATGGTATACTGGCTAAAGGTAGAAAGGCTAATGTTGTTTTTCCGTTAGCTGTCATACAGATTTAGATTAACCTGGGCCACTGACATACTGTGGCTGCTTGCAAACTACTTCTTTTCTCACGCTGCAACTCAACACCACCCGGAGTGACCCCACACACACCTGCACCTACATATACGGATTTCTTTTTTATGACACAGCTCCCACGCGCTGCCATTGCCCCCGCAAACGCAACTTGCTTCACATTAATGCAATTAAAACAGCAAAAAGCATATAAACCATTATGCATACCAAACACTTTGGTTCAATTTACTTTTCAAGGACATTATAAGCAAATCATTTGCTAGTGTAAAAATACTAGAGGTTAATACACACATGCCAAACTGAATATTACACAATATTGCACAAACAGAAGCACAAATATGCATATTCATGTTTTCTCACCCTTGCGCGTGCACACACACAAAACCCAAACAATGCGAAAGCCATAATTACTCAGAAATACGCTCTCCTCTCTAATTATGGGATTTTTTGCCCTTAAAATTCCTCAGAATTTGAAAAGACCGAGTTATGAATTGCATCTCCTACTGCTGTCAGACAAACGTTTGTAAAGGAGCTGTTCACAAGAACAAGCTGAATTTGGCATCCATCATTCATCTCTCCACAGGTGCACGTTTATGATGGTGCATCCACAATCTGAAAATCTCATCTGATATGATTGCATTACAAACTTCTCCTCAAACGAGGATATAGCCACAGAGGTCAAGCACAGAATGTCGCAGTCTATCAGTGTTTACGTGGTGACAGCACACAGAAATGGTTATAAGACAAACTGTACTATTGATCCGCTGTTGCCAACAAACAGTGGACCGGTAGACCATGACTAATGACGCGCTCAAATATAATCTAATGATTACATGCTCAATAATTAGACGTTTATAAATCACTACCACAGCTGGTCTGTAAATACGGGCAGTTACAAACCAGTAAAGGAAACTGAAAAACAAAGAGGCCTCATATATTACAGTGTAATTGAATATTTGCTGTCCACATGACATTTGGAGCCGAGCAACATATAATCAATTGTGAATTGTGGTAAATGTTGTAAAAAAAAAAAAAAAACATTACACATATGTTTATGGCAACCTAATCTTGTGGTACAGCAATCTGATAGGCCATAGGTTAAAATTCAGCTGCTCTGCTTGTCAGTAAAATCGAATGGGTGAGTTACAGATAAATGTCTTCCTCTGAAGATCTCTTATCATTAAATATTACATACACTTACAATAATTGATTCTAGCATTTGTATTCAATGTGATTCAGATGTCTTGAAAACTAAGGTGAGATAATGAACAAAGCTATTTTTACAGTGATTACAATAGGTAAAGAGCTGTGTTTAGACAAAATACAAATAAGAATGCCTAAGACCTCCTTAACTGTATTAAAATCACTGTCACACATGGCTAAATGTCTTATTTTTATTAAACACCAGCTTTAGCAATATGACTAAACTATGAAGCCACATGAAAAAAACTGTTAAAAAGTTATAAAGTTAAAGTTTAATATACTATAGTATTAACATATAAAATCACAATTTTGAGATACAGAACTGCATAAAATGACAATAATGATAATAATAATGTTGTTGGTGCAGTAATATAGAATTTAACTGATGAGCTGTCAGAGTGTGTCTATCAGCTTTGAACATACGTTTTAAAAATATAAGATACAGGGAAATACTTTATTTGATTATTGATGTGCACAGAAACTAATCCACATGTTGAAATTTTGGTGGCAAATGCAGTGGCCATATTTCTTAATCAAGTTTCAGTCTAACTCCCATAGGCTATGAGCTCCCAGTTTCCTCTGTACTGGTGCACTGAGAGAGAGAGAGAGAGAGCAGGGGAGGAACACAACATGATGAATGGAGAGAAGATGACTGATCGGATGACACAAGGCTTTAGGGTATATCTCCCCCCTCACTCTGGTGGACAACTGAGCTCTTATTATCCATCCAGCTCCCAATCCACACACACACACACACCACCGCAAGCACAGTCCAGATTATAGACACAAGTATGCAGAAGTGTCATGCACCTATTTATTTTGAGGTGGCACCAGAGGCAGTTCCAACTCACTTGGCAACGTCGTTTAGATTAGACATGCTCTAAGGGGGAAAACATTTTTTAACAACTTAGTAGTTTATAATGCAAGTAAATAAAGTCTATTGGACTTGTTTAAGGCAAATGGAAACTCAGGTGCAGATCTAATCATAGCGCATCTATTTTTTGTTTTTAATTAACCAAGCGAGCTAACAAAACCTGACAGCCAGTGATCATCACTCTTTTTCTTTGTATAGAAAATATTGGTTTTGACATTTTGTTCAACTGGAGTTTGGAAGGTGTGACTTGACTGGAAAGACCACATTTTTGCATTTCGAATGTGTGTTTTCTAACACACAATTTTAGACAAACACCTAATGTAAACATAATTATATTAGTTGCATTTAAAATCCACTTGGCTCAAATATGACACTTCTGTATTTACACACACTGAACCGTGATTTCTGGGTCGATGTCACGTTTCTCATTTCAGCGTGTGTCCAGCTCTGCCTAAATCTTCAGTGCTCTTGTCTGTTCCCGAACACATTTTTCCCTCTTTCCCCCATGTCTCCACATCTGTCTTTGTCAAAATTGAAAGTTGATTCATCTCCTCCAGATCATTCATTCCCCTCGCTCTCCAACCCCTTGGCTGCTCTGCAAAGATGAGAGAGCTAGAGAAGCAGAGAACGGGAGAAGTGACAGCTTCAGAGGAGAGATCAGAGGCCGGGGCGTCTTCACATTCAGACGGGCAGCAATGCAATATCTTACCCATACAACCTCTCTGTCACCGTCCGCCCCAAATAGCACATAAAACCACTCAGCTGAGGAGAAATAAACTAACAACGGATGCAGCAAAAACAAGGTGTCAAGGGAAATGGTTTCATCAAGTCTAGCTCATAAAAATGGAATTTATGGACGCAAGGGCTTTTTTTGCACCGCAAGCGGTCTCGCCCTGATCATATGGACCTCCTGTACTGACCAGTCGGCCTGTTTGTGATATCACTGGGGTTGTAATCAAGGCCAGGGTCATAACTCACAGGGCAGAACAAAGAGAAAATAAAGCTGAATCCAGTAAAATATATATATATATAGAGAGAAAAAGAATCATATAGTTCAAATCATTTTTACAGTGAGGTTTGAGTCTTATTAAAAAAAAAAGAAAATGTCCTGACAGACCTGTAACTATTGGTTCTAACTACTTGTCTTGTTTCAATAGTCTTTAAAAGTTTAATTTCATTCATACCAAAACATTTGTCTTTTAAAAAAATATCTTATTAATGCTTTGTTCTGGTTAAAATCCTGCCAGTCTGTTTTTTTAAGTCAAAGTAACAAAACAAAATAATGTGATTTTAGCTCAGCTTTTTTCACTTGACACTAATCAAATTGAAATTGTCGTTGTGCACATGCTCTGAAAACTTAACCTGGAACAGTGGAAAAGTGTCTGTCACTTTCTCTGCTAACATTCTTCCATCAAATATTTAATTATGCATTGTGTCATATATATTTTACGGAGCTCGCACATGCTGTGGAGAAAGAAATGGATACCTTGGTAACAATGTGCTTATTTTTTCCCCATTATTTTATTTAAATTGTACAGTAAAATTAGTAAAACTCTGGAATAAATTCATAAAACAGGACTGCGGATTATATAAAATAAGGGAATTGATTCATCAAACAAAATTAAATATTCTGGCCACAAATTAAGAATTCACTCACATATATTTTTTAAATGAGTATTTAATTTTTTCCACATCACATCAGGAACTCCTTAATATTGTATTATGTAATACAGACAGGCAAAGTCTGTAACTATACTCTCTATACATCAACCTATAAAACCCTGCTGTAGGTCGATTAGAACTGTTAATCTAAATATACTGTTTGGAATAGTTTAAAGCATACTGTACAGTACATACTGTATTCAATTGATATATATATATATATATATATATATATATATATATTATGTAAAACAGTACACTCCTTTATACAGTCATTAAAACATGAGCATACTAAATGCCTTTTTTACTAGCATGTCCAGTATTTAACATTTATTTATTTATTTATTTTCCCATAAAAAATGTTTGGAAATGGAAAGCCAATTCGAGCACATTGCATTGTGTCATACAATGTTCCACACTATACTGTGGTTGTATAGCACACATTTCAGAAAATGCATACTTTACAAAGTACACATACAGTACATACTGCAAAAACAGTAGAAGCACTCTGGTAGTATGCTATTCTGAACATATACCAGGTTTCTGAGCCCACATTTTGATAAGCCTCAAAGCGAGAGCTGCCAGTACACAGGAAATCCCACCTCTGCCGTCTTCACACCTCTAGTAAGGAACACACACATGCTCCGAAACGCCTGCGACTTTTGCGTGCAGGGTCACATCCAATCAAATCAGAGGGTGTTTGAATCTCAACTCCACACACCCTCCAGTCCTAATATGTTGCTTCTTATTGATTGGACTTCTCACCCAGTCAGACGGCCACAACATGGAGAAAACACATCACTCTCTGCTGGTTATCAATTGGTTGGGAGCAGCTGGGTCTGCTTGGGATATCTGACACCCCTGTTGTTAAAAAAGTATATATACACATACACATACATACATACAGACAGACACTAATATGATAAAATGTACTGCACAAGGAAATCAGCCTTTTTTATAAAACCCTTGCTCTCACGGGCATTGTATCGCTTGGAAAGCCAGCCTTCCCAGCATGTCTGTTAGTTATTAATACCTCATTGCTGGCTTTTTCTTGAAAGAACCAAAGGAAGGAGATAAGAGGCATGCATTCGCTCAACACTCCCGAGCGAGAAGGGGGTGCATTAGCTCGTACTTCTGTCAAACCCCCACCCCTGCATGCCCCGATTTGACATGCAAATAAGAGCCACATTTGCATCTACCTGACTAAACAAACAGGAATTAGGAGAGACAATCAGCACACATAAGGAGTGAGAAATTAGATCTGAAAACACCTCTCCCCAGGCTTATAAATAATGCAGCATTGTGTGTTTTAAGAACTAGTGTGCTCATTTTAAGAAGCGCTCAGATTTGTGCTGACGCGATGAGATCCCTACCGTAGTTTGCCTGCGGCATTATGGTAGTTAAGATTAACTCTGAAGGAAATCTCTGCCTGATAAGGTCACGGTTGGTGACCCCTCGCGATGATCTGGGATCTTTCCATTCGATGAATTCAGTGCAGTGTGGTCATATGTATACATAATATGAGTCTGATCAGATGTTTTGTGCATGGAGAAAGAAGTTGACCTGAAAACGGAGGTCCTGGAGTGACACAGCCGGTCGACATTCCTCATGCTCTTAATTAGAAATCAGCATCCATACGCTCCAGTCTACCTTGGCCATGCCACAGTGGACTTTATGCAAATGCATCTCAGCTTTAATGGAGCAGCTAACCCTCTCTTTGACAGAAAGCACATCCTGAAATGAAAAATCAGCAACAAGCAAAAGAAACTCACCTCTGTGGAACTTCAAATAGGGCAACTATTTTCAAACGAATAACACCACTGGGTTGGAGTGAAAGGTCAAAGACAGCTCCAGTGCATAAGAAACATGGAGTACAGACCAAATGTCTTGTTGATGACTACACAGGGGACTCGAAAAAGAAAGTAGTGACAACATTTTTAAAGGAGAGTTTTTGTATGCTTACTCTCCTTCTCAAAATTCTTTGAGCTGTTGAAATGCAATTCTATATGGTTGACAGCAAGTGTCCAATTGATTTTCAGATAGAAAAAGAGGGCATAACTGACTGCCACTCGCAAAGCTCATCCACAAAAATCCTACCACTTTTTTTGCATTGCAGAAGATAAAAGATCTGCTATGTATTAGGGGTCAATCAAAAGCCAATCAAATGCCATTTAGCTTTAATATGGCCAAAGAACAACATGGAAGATGATCAATTGCTGAGCTCTGTCACGCATTTTATGGAGAAATAACCACTGTTCTGTTTATTTAATATTTTAGCTGTATTAGCTATCATTTGCAAGCAACACACAACATAATATTTACAGTAATCACTTCATTTAGAGACGCAGCATGCTTTTGCTTGCTATCATTAAGCTGAAGCAGGCATTGTTGTGTTTACTGGTGTGTTATGCATCGCCTGTACACAAAGGCGGCAAGATCACACACACACACAAAAAAACGTTACTGCATAAAATGCCCTTAAGACCTTGTGCATAAACGATGGACATGGTTTGCCAGGTGTAACGTAAGATATCAAATAAGCATACACAGGGACACAGATTTAATACAGCATTCACTGCTCAATTATAATGTTAGTCAGCTTTTAAAATTATTACATTCAATCGTAACCTATCAAGCTAACCATATGTATTAAACCACCTAACCTTTACCAGTGAACCGTACATTATTTTCAAATCTCTTAGTGTGAACTGAGAAGCCTAAGCACAGTCACTTCACCGTCATTTCCTCTCTTTCCATTACAGCAGGCGCCTTCACGTCATGACAGCAAATCAATAGATTAGTTACCACAATGTAGAAACAGGAAAGAGAAAGAGATAAGTTAAAGAGTTTACCAAAAAAAAAAAAAAAGTCTTCGTTCCCAGATGAAGATGTTTTCCCTTCCGTCTCACCACCTCATATTTGATGCTCCAGGCAGCGCTCGGAAACAAAACAGTCATTAAGAAGAGGAACTTGTCTCACGAAACTATGAGAATCCATCATATGGTGCATCTCAGTTGTATGCCAGTCTATTTTCTCACACTTTCTGTCTCTCTTTTTAATGTGAACTTCATAAACATAATTTGCTACATAAGTGCATTTTTGCATAGGTCCAAATGACTTCAATGAAAATCTGATTAGAAATGGATATAAAGAATTAGGATTTTAAAATATTTAAAACAAATAAAGGTTGTGATGTAAGTTAAGAAAAATAGAAATATTACATATGTGCCCCACTAATCACACTAATCATGTAAGCCTAAGACATTCTTTAATTCTAATTAAGTCTGTGAATTAAGTACATTTCACTTTTTATTCTAAATTAAGTAATTATACTGTAAACATAATTGGAAAAAAAAAATTGACAGAAGGATCAAACTATAGATTTTTCAACCATTTACTTTACTTACTCCCTCCAAAGCTGTACGACTCTTTCTTTCTGTGGAACATAAAGATATTTTGAAGAAAGCTGGAAGCTAAACAGCTTTGGCTTCCACTGATGATAGACAGACCGACAGACAGACAGAAAGTCCGACCAACAGAAAGACAGCTAGACAGACAGAGAATGACTGACGGACAGACAAACAGACAGACCGACTGACAGACAGAGAGAAAGACCAACAGACTGACAGACAGACAGACAAGACAGACAGACGGATGGACGGATGGACAGATGGACGGACAGAGAGAAAGACTGAAGGACAGACAAACAGACAGACCGAACGCCAGACAGACCGACAGATGGACAGACAGTCAGATGCACAGACAGACAGACATACAGGCTGAGAGAAAAACCGATGGACAGACAAACAGACAGACCAAACAGCAGACAGACCAACAGATGGACAGACAGTCAGATGCACAGACAGACCGAGAGAAAGACCGATGGACAGACAAACAGACAGACCGACCGACAAAAAGACAGATAGACAGTCGGGCGGACAGACAAACAGACAGACGGATGGATGGAGGAACCGACAGATGGACAGATAGACACCAACCAACAGACAAAATACACAAAAAGACAGACAGACAGTTGGATGCATAGACAGACCGACTGACCAACAGACAAAAAAAACTGACAGACAGACAGATATACTAGGGAAAATACTATACAGACCTATAGTGCTATACACAGTGAAATAGCTTTGGCTAAAAATAGAGTGTTTAATCTTGTCATTATATATTACTGACACTCTATTCTCCAATTTGATACTGTTCAGTGCTTTGACACAATCTGTATTGTTAAAAGCAATATATAAATAAAGGAGATTGATATATATAGAGATATATATTATTCATATATGCCCATTCTAAAGAGATTTTTTTTCAATCCTAATGTTCCTTGAAAGAGATTATCTGTCAGCATCTCTGAGCATTTCCCCTTCCTCTCAGAAGAAAAGTTCAGCCACCTTTAGATTGCTAAATCACGTCCTGTCTGCCTAAAATCTCCTGTTCACTTTTCTTTCCACTTGGTGGCTTTAAGCCTCCTCCGCCTGCCAGAAACAGCAGATGGGAACGTGGAGCTGCAAATTCTTGCCATCCCATCTTTCCCCATCTTGTGGAACAGTTGCACAGTCCAACCTCATGGAATTTTTCCTCGGCTCAGTCTGTCTTCTGCACTTGAGGATGTTCCAGCCTGCAGTGTGTGAGGACACGGGCCAGATGTTGTGTGATGTTTGAACACAACCTCATCGCTCCAACAGTGGAGCAGACAGTGTGCTACCCATCCTCTTCAACAGGGCATTTTTTTCTCCCACAGAAACAACTGACCTCCATTCACACACCATCTGTCCTCAACTACGACAGCATGCACTATAATTCACTAAAGGCTGTTTTCCTCTTCAAATATGTACTCAGTGATTGGAGGCATTATGAATTCAATTTAGGAGAGGATGTTTGCTCAGGCATACACAATGCAATTCAAAGCTGTGACTTGTTTTCACCCTGAGGTTTCACAGTGGGTTACATCAGGTTGGGAAATTCCTAAATTACCAGTGATCAGATGGTATTCTGGACATTATGACTCACAGTTACATGTGCTTCTCAAAAAGTTTTTTCCTGGTTCCCAGTAACACCTCTTTTGTATTCCCTAGAAGAAAAAATAAGTCATACACGTTTGGAACAATTTGATTGAACTAATTTCTCTGCGAACTCAATATTTTTGTTATATATTAAAGATATTGATATTTTAGTTTAGAAGATGACAAGATGTTATAAGTGTTTTTGAGTAAAATAAAAATTGCTAGATCTGCCTGGCAAGAACCACAAATGGCCAGTGTTTCTGAAATAGTCACAACTGGACAGAAATTCTAACCACAAGGTTACTGCTTATTTCTTCATCATTATCTACAGAACAGACAAATCAGCAAATAACTAAAGCTTCCACTTTGTTCCAAATTAACCTAAAATATACTCCACATGTTATGGCAAGAGACAAAATTTATTAGCCTGCTTGATTATATATGAAATATTAAATGGGCCATATTACAAAAACACAACTGATAATAACTATAACTACTGTATCTGTTTAACATATGTAGTAACTTTATGAAAATAGGGAAGTCTATACCACAACGGTATAACGCTATAACGGTAACAACACAGAAAATCAGAACTTTTTTTTCCAGCTGATAAAAGATGAAAACATGAACACCTACTCAGCATCCACCTGCCTTTAAAGAGTTTGAGTATATAAAGTGGCAAATGACAACTGCAGCTTTTTAATGAGTGTGGATTATTTCATCCATCATTCATATATCATATTCATATATCATTCATTATTATTTTAGATAATTATCAGGTATCTGTCTTGAATGGGCCTTTACTCTTGCATCCTATCTTATCTGTTTAGTAACTATGATAGTTTCGGTTAGGATCACGGTTGATTCAGATCAAATAAAAGTTTTTGTTTACATAATATTTTTGTGTACTTTGTATATTTATTATTAATACATGCACACACATGCAGCATACATTTTGAAAATATTTAGATGTATATATTTATATTCATATAACTTAGAATACGTATTTACTATGCACAGCACACATATATATTTTGTAAACAAAAACGTTTATTTTGGATGCGATTAATCATGATTAATTGTTTGACAGCACTAAATAACATTACAAATTTTTATGCGAAGCAAAAAAACAACAGCTTAAGTGAGGGAAAACGGTCATTTACTTGTATTATTCTAACCTGTGCAAGCCTTTCTTCTGTGGATTATAATAGAAAACATTCTGGAGAAATGGTGCCAAACAGTTTTGGTTAGCACCGGATTCCACTATATGGAAATAAAGTAAAACTTTTCACAAAATATTTTTATGTTGCACAAAAGAAGTCAAGTGATGACATGAATAATAACAATATTTCCTTTTTTTGGGTGAACTATGCCTTCAAGACTTTAAAATAGCAAGTTTCTGTAATATGACCGCATTGTAGCACTGCATAATGTTGCCTGACATATAGTTTAAGGATACACCTCAGCACTATTCACCCAGAAAGCAGCCACACTGAAAGCAAAAAGAAACCGATACGCTGGCACACATAACCAACTGCAGTCATTTTGTGCCCCCTCCCCACACTAGTCAAAACAAAACTAAGAAACAGCTTGAAAGCCACAAAGGACTTTTTAAATTTTTTTCCCCTTTGCTGCACTTCTTTCAACTGTAAGAAACCAGCCATCCCGGCATATTTGCTACTTGACAGTGACAGAGTATTTCTTCAGTTTACAAACACACACTACTGGGAGAGTTTCAAAGCGCACGCCGCCGTCGACAGCATTGTTAGTGCCGAGCTCACATTATTCTGCGCATCTCCAGCTCGCTGCAACACTGCTGTCAATCTATCTCCTCTGCCTATGCTTTATTTATGACACCGGTTGGGGGGAGATGCTACACGGGGGCTCAAGGGGACACCGTTATCCCAACAATACACTGCATTATTTGCCTGATCAAACATTTGGGAGGCACCTTCATGCAATATGTAGCATAACTCATGTGCAACTTTGAAAACAAATGTGGCACTTGTTTCATCTGTTGCAACACACATGTATGTCAGGACACGGTGTGTGTCGCTGTCATCAACAAAGCTCTAAATGGAGGTGTTAAAGTCGCTCCAGATGTGAAACTGACAGAGACACCCATACCCCTCCTCTTTAATTTCCAAATATGAGGCATCACAGCTGAGGGTGATCGCTAACCTTTTAAGTGACCACTTAAAGTTATAATAATTATGCAAACTCCCTACTTGTCTCACATCATTACAACATGTTTTTGCATGCCCTCAACATCTTGCATTTTTAGATGAAACTGTAATTACTATTGCAGACTATTGTTGTTATTTATGGAGTGCATTAGTGCCCGCCCATTTTTTTAACAACGTTGGTCCAGGATATAGTTTTTTTTCCTATAGGGACTGTTTAAAAAGTCTTTATTAAAGTGTTATGAGCCATTAACCTAACTAACCAGATACAAGGGTCAATCACATGCATGATATATACATATTTACTATACACAGCACACATATATATTTTGTAAATAAAAACATTTATTTTGGATGCAATTAATCATGATTAATTGTTTGACAGCACTAAATAACAATACATTTTATGTGAAGCCAAAAAAAAACAGCAAATAACAGCTTTAGTGAGGTAAAACTACAATCCCATGAAGCTTTGCGAATTTAAGACAATGGAAAACAAAGCAATTCATTTAAGATGCTGATATGTAAACCAGTGGTGGGGAACGTTGATGATGAGGGGCACTCTCCTGCAGAGTTTAGCTCCAAAAAAAATAAAAATAAATAA
>JAUMHE010000330.1:1847581-1872479 GCA_032359235.1 Enteromius mattozi | reverse complement strand
ACTATACTAAATATTATAACTTTAATTTCAAAGATTTAAATTCTTGAAACATTTTGACTTTATTCTCGTAATATTTCTACTTTATTCTCATAATATTTAGACTTTAATCCCATAGTATTTTGACTTTATTCTCGTAATATTTCGACTTTAATCTCATAGTATTTAGACTTTATTTTCGAAATATTTTGACTTTATTCTCGTAATTTCGACTTTATTCTTAATATTTTATGACTTTAATCTCATAGTTTTAGATTTGTTTTTTTTTTTTTTGGTGGCACTAAAACACTGTCGTAGTAATGACACCATTAAGGTATTTTAAAAAATAAACTAATTGCATGTTTGTGTTTTGTTTTGTTTTTAATAAAGGTAAATGAGTAAGTAAATAATACTGGACAAAAAAATGGTCCATCATTGAAGAAGCATTAAAACAGGCAGAGATCAGGAATCCAGGTTCTCTATTAACTTTGTGCGTTACCACAGAAGGATGATATTTGCATATCACTCTGTTTGTTGTGCCACATTCACAGGAAAAAATTTAAACCTTGAGATGATGGAAATTGGCTGCGTCAAATAAATGTTTGATTGCACTGTTGTTATTTGACCATTTTTATTTGGTAATACTTCTATCTCAGCTTTCAGATGTGCGCTTGTGAAAGTAGCATTAAGCCAGAATAGATGAATAATGAATGGACTCAATGTTGCGTGGTATTTCTTGTGATGTTTTCATGCGTTTGCTCAGGGGCACAAACCCTTTACCATTACAAACACTTCCTGTGCGAAAATCACCTCAGTTGACATAAAATTACACTCTGCTTTAGCTGCTAATGCGTTTACTTGATCTGAAAAAGGTTGATTTTTACATCATAATCTTATCTTGTTTCTCAGCACTTATTCATACAGTATCATCTCTGACCTCAAGCACACCTCCTCTCTGATTTTCGGTCTGCCCTACTCTCCATCAAGTCCAGTAATTGGGCTGCACTCTACTTTGAAGTTCTCATAAGTGTTATCTCTCTCTGTCTAGTTGACTAGTTGTTGTTGTTGTTTGTTGTTTGTGCGGGTGGTGTTTTTGTCAGCATGGTGAGGTGGGTTGCTGAGACCCTGTTGATTGTGGCACATTGCCAGGTGGTTAATAAGCTGAAATGTCAGCCATAGACTGTGACCAACAAAGATATTTTTAGAAAAATATTATTCTGGAATGAAAGGGAAAAATGGGAGCAAAGGAAAAGGGATGTGAAAGGACAGAAAGCAGTCATTTGTTTTCCATTTTATTGTACTTATTGTACTTGTCTAACTTGCAGAGGTGAGTATGCATTAGACCATGTATATGTATATATTACAAATAAATAAATAAATAAAAATAGGGCACAATGTATTGTATTAATAAGAAGAGGAACTTTTCATATTGATATATGATTGATATAACATATTGGTAAACCAGCATTTTTAAGATGCCACCTTTTACTTTTATCTGTTATCAGATAAAGTCGGTGCATGAGCCAATGTAATGTAAGCTGGTGCTGAAGCACAGGTGGCTGTAACAATGTGGACAATTCTGAGTTTATATTGGCATTAAAAATCAAAAAACTTTTAAATGAGAGATTTTAAATAAGAGCAAAATGAAGCTTTTGGACAGAAGGGCAGAAGGTTCTAGAAAAGATTGAGGAAGGCCGTTTTTGTTAAAGCAGAATAACCAGGGGTCCTGAAATACACTTGTCAGGCTCTCATAGTGCTGTTCTCTCATCTTTACCCTCGGCAGTTTGGCCTTAATTCACGCAGCAATCATGATTTGTACTTTTAGGTCAACACCTGCAGTGATTTGTGAGTCTTATAAATTCATATTTTCTGATGAGGTTAAATGCAGGGAAAATCTCCACTGTTCCGTGTGTGCTGACATGTCCTCAAGAATTGAAAAAAATAAGAAACATGTCAGTTGCTACCTGAAAAATTCTAAAAAGAATTCTACCAGATATTTTCCAAGTTCCTGGCTTTTTTAAGAAATGCACATTGAGCAAAGTTCATTGCAAGGGCATTACTATGATTTCTCAAATGCTCTTTGTATACGTCACTTAACAGATTCAAAATCATGTTCACAACCAGAAGTCACCTAAAACACCACTACGTCATTTCAGTATTGCAGAAGTGTTTTATTTGGATTTAAACCATTCATGTCGAAATATAGATCTTTTGGAAACTGCGGAAAGTGTGTTGTTAAAGACCTCTAATCTGACTTTGGAGAAAATATTATCTGAAACATCAAATGCTTTTGGCATTAAATTTTTGTAAGAAGAAAGTGTTCTTAAAGGATTCGTAAAGTGTTTGAGATTATTTTTATATTCCTTGTGTTTGATTTTCTCTTCTTTTAGCGTCCTGTGATGAATCCCGTTGACCTATAACAAGCTGTTTGGCTGCATATGATTGAGCCTGGTATGTGACAATGACTGTGTGATCCTCTGATTTCCAGCACCCTACACCCCTTCCCTCCATAATGACCCTCGAGGCACAGGGGAACCTGTGTCCAACCTCCGGTCCTGCCACTACAGTCCTGTCTTTTACCTGTTGGACAATGGTAAGAATGTGTCCAGCCCATTGAAAACACCCACACACAGCAAGCCGGTGGCTCATTTGCTTCTCCGTTTGAATCTGCGTGTGGGTGTTTGTTTGGGGGTTGCATGCTGCAGTAGAAGTAGCCTCACGCTCGTAGTGCCCTGTGCCCCGCTCCGTGCTGCTGAGGTGCAGGTGTAGGTGTGTGTGAGTGCGTATGCGAATATGTGTAAGTGTGCTTCACGTGTGGCTATTGTAGGCATGTGTGTGATCGAGGCATGGTAGTAGGTAGTATGTATCATGTGTGTTGATGAGAGGAGTGATATTGTGACTGTAGCCCAGACAGAGCGTTGATTGTTGAGGTCCAGAAGGGTCAGGTGACACTTTTTTTCATGTAAAAACATCTGTTTTCATGTAGTTTCCATTGGCTGACTTGACATGGGATTATTTTGGATTTTACTGAATTTCAATTAATTTATATAATTAATATTCTTTGCTTTATACTGTATGTACATTCAATATAATGTGATTATTATTTTGTTTTTGTTTTTTTAGTCCAAGCATTAGCATTAGTGCTGTTGGCATTTGGGTTTGAGTCACAAGGTACAACTGGGCTAAAGGCATTGAAACATTAATGAAAAAAAATTATATATATATATATACATATAGCAACATTAAATGGGAAACAAAGTACATGCAATTAGTTTGTTTTTGTTAGAAATCATACAAAAATATGAGGTGCTAAGCTTTTTACTCTATTTTACACAAATAATTTTACAAATACATTAGAAGTAGTAATGCATTTTGCATAATATTTAAGTTAATACTTGTTCAAAACAATCACTTGAAATGGTACAAAGTTTGTACCATTTTCTGTGCGAATTAATGAATGCTATAATTTAAACTACATAACATACATATATTCATTTTAAAAGTACAACATAAAAGACTTCTAAAAAGAATTCTGAAAACTTATTTCACAGTTTGAAGGAGATTTTTGAATAATTGTATTATGACTATGGTAGTAACAAAAAATAGATTTTATGTTAACACCATATTTTAAAATATGATGTTTTCATGCATCTTGATAAGTGATAGGATCTAATGTCAAAATGGAAAACTCATCCAGATATTTCACATCAATTATTGTGCCATTGGGCCCAACAGTAAAAATAAATAAAGAAAATAAAGAAATATTTTCAGTTTTATATTTGTTATTGAAAAACGGTTAATTGCTACAAATCAGCCAAACTCCCACATGCAGAGTGAAATATGGATGTTTAATAAAATTTAACTAAATGCACCTTCAGCCCCATTGTACCCTACCATTTAAATTTTGCTTGAGTATGATTAACAAAATTAGTTCTAAGATGTAGCTTTTTTGCAAGATCTCACTGGGCTCTTATTTTACAGTATGACAAAAAAAAAAAAAACTGTAAAAGAAAAAAACTTGCTTTAGTTAGACCCCAAAAGGCTCTCAAGGGTTTTTCCTTTGGCCTTCAGTGGCTCCGCCATCCATGCTTGTACAGTATGTGTGTTATTGAGTACACGTTTATTTTTTTGAAGACATTTACAGAATTTTAAAATTGAATTAATTCATTGGTTAACTTATTTTACCAATGATTAGTTATCTAGTTATTCTGTGCATTGATAAAATTTAGGTTTTGTTATAACTTCTAATGAAAAGCATTGCAAATATACCTACAGTTTTAAACTTATTTAGTTGTGTAGAACTAATATAATGGATTTTTATAATGTGAACACAAATGTGCCAGACTGCAAAGCTTTGTCTCAGAGAGCATGGCAGAGAGAATGGCTACAAGCATGAGAATTATATGCTAATAATGCTTTTGTTCACTTTGGAAAATGTGTTGCATGTGAATGGCCTTAAGTATTGGCTCACTTAAAAAAAAAAAAAAATGAATAAAATGAATACTGTGTCACTACAAAGGTCACCAAATTGGTGATGCTAAGTAGTGACGTATTCTTTCGCCAGATAGAAGTTAATGAATGTATTTTTGATTAAAGGCTTACAAGAGAGGAAAATGCTTAAGATCTGACATTTTGTTCCAGCAAAAACAACACTGTGGCTCAAAAAATGCTAATGCATGCTTCTGAGAATGAAATTCCTCTGAATTCATCGTAGAGTCTGGCGTCTGCATCTTTACTCCTGAAGTATATCCGCCTCTACGAATTACCGGAAGATGACGTGAGCTGAAAGCAAAGGAGTCGGTAATTCATGCAAATTGCAGTGCAGGATAGCAGAAGACATTTTTTGAGATGATTCCAAAAACAATCCCAAATTACCGTTCATCCGAGTCAACGGGATTGAAGCCACGGTGCTCGGAACGTTCTAACGAGCAGCTAAACGACTCCTGAAACTGTGCCCACGGAAAAAAAAACAACAATACAGGGTGGCCACTTGAGGTCTGATGTTGAAATCAGCGGATGCCAGCTGTTATGTTTGCCATTGTAGTTGTGCCACTGGATAACAGTAACAAAAGATGTCCAACATGGGTTTATTCAGACAGAGTCTATACACACAAAACACACACAGGGAGAATATAGTTTGCAAAATGGCTTTAATGTGCAGCTCTCATATTAACATGTATGTAGCTCACACTTCCTGTGGATCCTTCTTTTATGTTTACACACGTGCACATATGTGCACAGGCTGATTTTATCTGTGTAGAGTTTAATGGGAATAATCCACATCCAAGACACAGGTCATTGATCCCAGAATGTTAATTGCTGCTATGTTCAGGAGCAATTTCCGCTTACCCTCAAATCTCATCCAACTCCACAAACATGGAAGAAGAGATGGAGAGAGGATGATACATCTCCATCTCTCTCTCTCTCTCTCTATATATATATGGTTTGGTTTGGTTTGGTTTGCTAGTGTGATCCAATGAGCAGGGACCAGTTGAATATCATTTGATGTACTACAAATCATCTTCCATTAAAAATGAACATTTTTGAAAGTAACATAAAGCACTCTTAAAATGCTAAAATGGTGGCCTTGCTCCAGCCAAAATGAATGGGAGGACTAATGGATTGCTTTCTCCAGATATTATAGACTTCTTTGGTCAACATAGAAAAAGCAAATTGCATTCATCAAACCATTTCGTGGAATCCTTAAGTGGAAAAGCATTAGCACCCTTTTGAAAATAACGTTCTAAAATCACACCCTACTTTAAAATCATTTAATCGAAATGATGCTTAGGAGGAGAGTGTCATCTTGGGAAGAATTCTACACAATGTGTTTTATTGTTCTGGAGTACATCATATAAATAGAGGCTTTGAGAGACGTTCTTTTTTGCCTGCACAGTATTGGAAACTGATGTTGAATTAGTGTTTTGGATCAAGTAATACATATTTTACAAATTTTCTTTTAAAATCCCATTTCAGCAGTAATCCAGCTCAGTGTATACTCTAACCTTTGCAGTGCAAAATGCTTGCAAAATGTTGACCTTACTTTATCTGATTACGCTTTAATTTGAACCTCTGTGTTTATGTTTTACTAATTGTGTATGCATGCACACACGTGATTGGTTTCTGTGCTGTTTTTGTGGTTTCTGTTCGATACAGTACAATAGATCCGTATATACTTAGCAGTTATTTTGACTGATTCATGCATTTTTTTTCCTATCAACATGAAAGGAATCGGAAATTTTAAAAAATGGATTGCAAATTATGCATTTGAACTTAGATGCGTTCTGCATGCATGTGTTTGCTTGTCTAAAAGCAGACAAATCTGTTTATCTGGTGGCAGTATGCGATCAGGCATGACTGTCGAATGAAACACCTGCATGTATTACACTAAATGATTTTCTTTCTTTCTTTTTTTTTTGCTTTTAATTTGAGCTGAACTCTTTATTTTGCCTTTTGTTTTGTTTTCTTAACTGGATTAATTGCCCCTTTCTGTCCTATTTTTGTTTCAGTCAAGGGACCAGGCAGAAAGTTAAGTCTACCCACAGATCTTAAGACTGATCTTGGTACGGTAGGCCGAAAGCGAGCAGACCTTTTTCTTTATTCTTGCCTTCGATGCATCAACTTTCTCTGTTTCCATTCTGTTGAGAATGACATGATGAAGCCCCTTGTCGTTGCATTTTACAGTTCATATTTAATGCATTTTTATTTTTTCACTTTCTTCTCATTTGAATTCATGACTTGGCGCAAAATTTCTCCTCTCACATCTCTGCGTGTGGCCTTTATTTATTTTAATTATGCTTCTCAATGTACATTTTGCAAGTGTTTACAAAGGTGGTTGTTCAACATACTCATTCTTAAGTTAAGAAAGGTATCACCCTGAAATCTTGCTCTTTTGCAATTGGTTCATCCTTTACGTCTTAAAGGCCTTGCTCCATTGTAATTGGGTCATTCTATGCCTCAGAACATGCTCTAACCCTATTGGACCATTCTCTAACTCTATGAAAAGCCTGCTCATTTGTGATTGGACCATCTTCTACCTCTGAACGACATGCACTAATGTATTGAGTTCATTCTCTGCAAGTGAGCTTGCCTCATTGTGACTTGGATCATTCTTTAGCCTTGTACGGAAATACTCCGAATTGTCTCACTCTGTCTCTTTCGCTGAATATCTCTCCTTGTTCTTTTTTCCTTTTTCTTTCCTCTTGTCTGGCTTTTTGTTTCATGCTAGGCTGTGACTAACACACCTCTCGCTGAGGGCTGAACAATTTCCTCTTCAATTTCTTGTGCCAAACTTGACCTAATGTGTAATAATGAAAGTGTTCCTTCAACAGGTCAAGCTGTGCAGCATTACAAAGGAAAATAGACAATCTGGGCCATGAGTGATTACACTTGTTTCTAATCCTCAAAGGTTTCGATTTGTGCTTGGAAAAATATTAGAACTTAGAGAGCGAGTCTTGGGTCATTTTGTAATATCAAAATATCTTAAAGGTTTAGGTCATGAAAACAGAAAAAGGACATAAAAAATCAATACTTATTAGAAAGCCAATTTATGAGTGTTGTGTGAGTGTAATGTATGTGTGTGTGGCTGAAATAGAGAGTTAGTGTTCTCTGTAGTTTTTGCTTGGAACTGTCTCCCCTTGAATGCACCGGGGCTTTTGCAATATTTTCTACTATCCTTAACCTTCAATTTGGATCTTTTCATGAACCTGGACTTATTTAGAAACTCTGTCCCTGGTGCAGGCCAGGGAAAACAGATGTAAAGACATCTGCGGACTGGGCTCCATTTTTTGTGGCTTTCTCATCCTGACTCTCTAAAATGATGTTCTCTGACGTTCATCAACAGAATATCGGACCTGCAGGGAAATCATATGAAGATGCTCAGTTACCATGTAAATTTGGACTTTAGTTAGTCTTGTTACATACACTAGAATACATAACTTCATACGATTGGTAAGATTTTTAAAAATGAAAAAAGTCTCTTAATGGTGCATTTATTTGATTTGATTTATTTGGTGAATTTTGTACAGTGTACAACAAGAATATTATTGGGATATTATTACAATTTAAGGGTGCCATAGAATGCATTATCTTAAATTGTGATCTGATATCTACATAGAAGGCTTGGGTTAAGGCAAAAAATCTCCAGAAGCGGTTTTACATGTCCATTTACAACCAGATGTGTTGCCAGATAAGCGTTTTTGGACTTGTCTTTTCCACTTTTTTAACATTTTAGAAAGTTAATAAAGTAGGACATTGCTGTTTAGAGTCAGCAAAATCTTTGTCATATATTAATTACAAAAGATTTAAAATAATTCTGGTTTATTTTTGTTTATTTATCGCTTTTTTATTTTAATAGCAACATCTGGCAACACTGCATCGATTGGCTGTCCTAGAACATGGACTGGTATACGTTATGCAAATGTTGGGGGTGTAAACATTAATGATCCCAACTGTAACGTCACAGTCGGTGTTATGATTTGCCTCTTTTTCAGTTACATAAGGAGGAAACAATGGTGTTTGTGGCTCACAGTATGTCATTTCCATGGACAGAATTCTTATTATTCAACTATGCCAAGGTACAGTTTTCCATTATATGGCACCTTTTAATATCCTTTTATTATTATAACATGCTGACTATAGTGCTTAAGAAACTTTTCTTATTCTTATCATTGTTAAAAACAGATATAAATTATTAAATTCTAAATTATTACTGACCTCAAAATATTAAATGTTAGATGTACACTATAAAAATGTGTGCATACAAGGAAATATTGACTAAAAAATGTGGTCTTTAAAACGATGATTTAAGTTTCTCAAACATACTACAGATGGTGTTCTTAATAGTGCTTTGTTTCACCATGAGTCAGTGTCAAAGTTTTGTTTGCCAAGTCTACTGTGCGATATGAAGATGACTGAGTAGAAATCCCACTGATATGAAATGACAGCAGACATTTGTGGATTTGGATGGCTGCATTTGTATGAAAAGTATTTGTAGATATAAAATGGAGTAAGGGAGGGAAATTTACAGCTAGAATGTCAAAATAGTCAGGAGTCAGTCAAAACCTAGAGGATACTGTGGAACATATAAACAGACTGCCTCTATCTGAGAGCTTCTGGCAAGAGGATGTGTCTCTCTGGTAGAGACTGGTAAGACTTTGATCCAGGTGTGTTGGAGGTGTTACTGAAAAATGTGCTGTTTTAGATGCAGGGACTTTGAATCTGGGTCTTTTCCTGCATACTCAACCAGACCTCCCTCAACTTCCTGCATAAACAGACTGCAGATGGAAGCTTCTGTTTTTTGTAAAATCAAGTCCTCCACCTTCGTTCTTTCAAGTGTCTGAGTTGAGAAGGGATGAGAAAGCCTCTCTGAATGCTTAATTTTTTGAACAGCTACCATTACCTGCATCTTTCCTTTCCTTTTCCATGTTCTTTCTCTTGTCCCCCTTCATTTTTCCTTTTGTATTTTTTCTTCCTTTATTTCCTTTTCCTGCTCCTTGTTTCTTTTTTCTTTTCCCATTTTATTTCACTTTTCATTTTCTTTTCTTTTTCCCTTTTTCATCTCTTTCTATTATCCTTTTCGCCTTTTTCCGTTCCATTTTCCCTATTCCCTATTCCCTTTCATTTTCCTTTTTCAAATCAAAATGTTTTTTGGCTGATTACAGCTGCTGTTATATGACTGCTTCCTCTTACTGTTAACGCTTCTCTCTTCTTTGCGGCTGCATTGTTTTCATCCCACTGCCCTCTTCATCTTTCTTTCTCTCTCACACACTCTTCTATTTCTAATCTCATTAGTTTTTTTGCTAATGCTATGCCCGTTGTTACAGATCATGTGAATGGACATTGCACTAGCCCCACCTCCCAGCCCTGTCCAACTGGGAGGGCCAGAGTCCCGGGGGGCCCTGAAGGGCCACGCCTCGCCCGCAGGGGGCCCGGCCGACCGCCCTTTCGCAAGGCCCAGTCCGCCGCATGCATGGAGGTCTCTTTGCCTGTGTCCTCCCTCACCGAAGGTGTGTGCTTGTTCTCCAGCTCCTTTATCCCTTTAATCCATTTACCCTTTTTCCCTATCAGCCCACAGCCCCATTCCCCTTATGCATGCTTAACACTCATCAAGGGATACAAGGAGGAGGGTATGGGGTTTTATTGTTATGTTTTCTGACGCTGTGATTTCACTGCCTTTTCTTTGATTTTATTGTTTTGTTTGGAGAGACTGATGATTACTAAAGCCCTATCATGCCACACAGGAAGCATATCCCTTTTCCACTGAGCCGGTGCTTGACCAGGGGATCTGCGGACCTTTTCCAGCACCGCCAGAGCCACATTTGAGAGCCGAACAATGCTTTAACTGCCCACAAACAAATATAGTACATCATGATCTTTTTTCTTGGTTTTAAAGGGATAGTACCCTCAAAAATTCTATTATTATTTACTCAGCGCCATGTTTCTAAAAACCCATTTGAATTTTTGTTGAGAAACCTTGATTGGTGATTACTGACAATCTGAGTTACTATTTCATGTAATTGCATAATTTTTTCACGCAATAAAAGTCGCTTAATTTTTTCATGCAGTAAAAGTGTGGCGACATACTCTCAAGATGTGACAGAATTCACAAACTGTGCTTGTCAGGTTATGTATCCTTTTAAAAATGTTAAGTTGTGGGATGAGGTTGTTTCCCCTTTAGGAGATTTACTTTTACTTTTTGATCAGAGTCCAAGTGATTTAATGTGTTTAATGCCTGTGTTTGTATTAACACCCTGTTCTGACCCTGATGCTCTTAAACATTTTCCAAAGATTTTTTATTGTTGTTATTGAGGTTTGACTAGGTGATGGCCAGTTTAGTCACTCTCAAGATACTAGAGTTTTGGGAACATAGGTATTTGTGCATTTAAATGAACACAGGCACTGTAGAAATTGATAAAAAACCTTGAACCGACTGGATCACCTGAATGTTAAAGATAACATTCTTAAACGGGAAAGAACCCCAACATGCAAGTTAAGTGCAGTATGTGAATTTTGTCACATTTTTAGGAGTGTTCTGCTGAACTGGTGACTGTATTTCTTCTTATCATTTCCTTATGAAAATATTAAGTAATATAAGATATAATTTGGATTTACAATTTATGTGTATTTACTTATATCAAAACAGGACCAGATTGGGCTCTGGCACTGGCACCTTGTTGGTGGAAAAGGGGTAAAGAGTATCTTGTGCACCATTTTTGCTGAAATTTTGGTGAAGTTTTTGTGATCTCATAATAGGTTTGTGTTACAAACTTTAAATTAAACTTGAATCCCATTTATCCTGATTAAAGTCAACAGCAGGATGAATGGGATAAATGTTGATGAAATTAGTATGTTATTTTATTAACCAGCCTTTAAAAAGTCATCAAAGGTAAAACAAAAAGAAGAAGAAACGCCACAAACCTTTTAAAGTGTGACTCACAAAAGCTCTGCTTTTCAAGCTTTGGGGATCTTCTGTCCCTTTTACGCTTGAGACCGTATTTGTGCTTCAAACATGGAGGCTGAGGCAGACACCGCTGTGAGCCTAATTACACTTTTTGTTTTTAATGCTTTTAATTACTACCTCTACACACAGTCGTTTGACAGGTGGGTTGATGATGTGAATTAAAAAATTAATGTAGGCAGTCTCTGTGCAAGCTTAGGTTGGAGTTTACGCAACGATTATGGTTGTGGACTTATTTTTCTTCGAGTATCTTTCTTCATGTGAAATGAAATTGCAGCTGTTTCCTTTGGATCGCTAGAAGCGAATTTACCAAAATGAAATACACTGACAATCCAATCATCACTATCAACACCACACATTTCTACAAAACACAAAATCAGAATATGTGTGTATGTTCAAATTTCTGTTGTGTGTGTGTTATTAGAGCCCTGCTTTAAAGAGGTCATATCATAAAAAAACACATGATCTTTCTTTGCATGCTGCTTCTCATATCCTTGAACCTCATGACAAAAAAATATTATTATTAAATTTAGGTCCATTATGTTTGTGGTATGACTCTTTTAACAGTTATCGTGGGCTTGCACGCAGCTAACGTGACTTTCTTATGTCTTTATCTCATGTCAATTCTTTGTCCTTGTCAGTCACATATGTTTCTAAAGCAGATGTCTTGTTCATATTAGCGTGATCTGTACAGCGGTAACGCATCACTTAGATCATATCCTCGCTTGGGCACCGACTTCCTGTCATTCACTAATCCAATCGCAGCGATAGTCAGTGTCTCCTCCTGTGCCGTCATCTGTGGCCATAATCCTGTTTACGTGAAGGACGCCAACCAGGACAACCAGCCCAAGTTGAACAGCGACATACAAATAGTGTCACAGAGTTCATAAGGTTTTACAGTGACTGGATGGTTTCCAGAAAGACGTGCTGTGCACCCATATTGCCTTAACCTAATAGTCTCTATTTGATTTCATTTTTGAGAAAAAATTGTGATTTCTCACAAAGCTAGTAAAACGTCTTCCCGTCACCCCTTTTTCTTTTTTTACTTCCACCTGGGCAGTCTTGAAAGCGCAATGCTGAATATTCATCTCTGAAACTCTTCTGCACAGACTCGGCTTTCATTTTTTAACTGAATAATGTTGTGATATTCAAATGAATCCACGTCTGTCTAGATATAGATTTTTTTCTGCACACTTGGAAAGTTTTATTGTCCGTTAGAGGACTGCCTACTGCTTCTTTGGTCTCAACGCGTGGCGTGCGTCCCTATCGCTACAGTAACAGGCATGTGGTGCCGCAGTGGGGTCGCTGGGATAATTAAAGGTCAATTAGCAGCGAGGAGAGCCAGGCCGTCGCTAATGAGACACGCTACAGGAAGAGGGAGCTGCGGGAAGTTGGGATACGTAGTCTCATATAAACCGCATTAAGGATGGAGAGACACACGCATGTACTTGGTGTAAGCAAAATAAGGACAGTTACAGAAAGTCAATGAATAATTGGTCTGTATTGTCTCCTTGACATCCCATTATCCCATTCAAATCTATTGTGTCTCATCCCTATTTACCAAAAAGAACCATTCACTGATTCATTTAGAGCATTCTCTGCTAGTTACATCATAACGGAAATATGCGGCGATAAGTGGGCATCTTTTTATGAGTCAATCATACACTCATTTGATTAGTTTGACAAGAATGATTTGTTAACTTGTTATAATTTGTTAAAGGAAAAAAGTTAGACACCATATTCAATTTACATAGTAGTGAGAACTAGACTACATTGTTTACAGTGACACACACTGTATAAAGGTGCAGTATTAAATGCAATTTTCATAATTTTCACGTTTTTGTCTACTCGAAGACTTTTTGAAAGATGTGTTGACAGCTGAACAATTGGTAAGCTGGTAAACAACAGCACAATCCATTTAACACACTGTAATTCACAGCCTTGTTTTCAGTGCTGTCAGAAATTAAATATGGTGCTGACTAAGGTTTATAAGACTAAGCAACATTTTTGTGTATACACAAACTATAAACAGAGGATCGGAAAAGTGATCACTGAGGAACCCACAACAGACAGAAAGAAAATCAGTTTTAGAAGAATCGTTTGCCTGTCCCTCAGAGAGATGGCGTTGTTGCTGTTTCTAATAACAGGTGTGTTGTTCGGCACCCCTGCAGTGATTGACAGTCAGTGACCTCAGCAAAAGAGTCCCAGAGAGAGCGAGAATGAGCGAGCAAATCAAATCTCTCAGCCATCTATATCATGAAATATTCACACTAACAGGCTAGCAGGATGGATACGACTAATTATGTTCACAGTTCCCGCAGATACAGGTGCCGTCAGTAGAAAAGGTCAATTTGCATTTCTTTTCACAAACCTATATGTGATTTGGCGTGTGACCATTTTGCACTGTGTGACAGTGGATTTTGTGGGTTTGTGTTCAGTTTGCTTAATGTTATATTGCTTGGGAAATGAATGCTGAGAGACATCAGAATGCCATCTTGGTCAGTGTTAATGAGATCACCCAAAATTACAATTCTGTCATTTTTTACTCACCTGTTTGTTGTTCTAAATCCTTTAGACTTTGTATCTCCATTGGAACATAAAAGAAGATATGTCAAAGAATGTTAATGCTGCTTTTTGTGAAAGCACACAGTGACTAAAAAGTCAAAAAAAGTAAAAAAATAAATAAATAAATCTCTACCATAAAATTATTCATACACCTCATATTGTATGCTAAAGTGATGGGTCTCCCATGAGCTATTCTTTCGTTTTGAAAGACTTTTTTATGTTAACAAAAGGAAACCAATGATTTGTTCACCTCTTGAGTCTTCTGGTCTTATGCATTCATTTTTTGTGACATGAAAGTCGCACAGGCTGTGTAAAGGAAACAGAAATGATTACATAGGACAATGATGTTTTACTCTGTTTTCATATTTTAGGTTCTGCACAGGTAGTGCAACAGGCTAAAGGAAACAAACTCCAAGAATATAAATAACTCGGGACAAAAAGACACAAATGAGTAGTTATTTAATCATTTATCATTTCTCATAATTTGTCTTTGGCTAGTATTATCGTGATTTTCTCATTTGGAAACTGGTAAAAGTTGGCCCAAATAGACGGAGAAATACGGCTACTGGAAATGTAACATTTGAATTATTTTTAAGAACTCTGCTCATTAAATGACTTGAATAAAGATTTATTCATTTTGCTGAACAAGATTCAAAGATCCTAAAATTATCAGATCTTTTGAACATTTTGAAGCCAGTATTACAGCTTTGGACCGATATGAATGTGAGTAAATAATGACAGAATTAAAAGTTTTGAGTGAATTGTCACATTAATTATTGTGATCACACACACACACACACACACACACACACACACACACACATCATAGCCAAGAAAAAATTTCATTCTGTCAACGGTTATAATTTTTTTATTTTATTTTTTATGTTTGTCTAATCTACTGAAATGTTGTGGGCAGCTATTCTGAAAAAATATCAACCTGTCAGGAACTTTTTTTCTCTATTTCTTTCTTTCCTTTTTTTCTTTTTCTTTCTGGCATATTGGTTTATCTGTTTTCTTTTTCTCTCTTTTTCTGTCACTCTCTGTGGGCTGTGATGTTCTGGTCATGTCTTTTTGTGTGTTTTGGTATACGTCTGACGTTTGGGTCTATGTGTGTGTAATTTTGTATGTCGTGGTCATGTATGGTTGTATTTTCTTGTGTGTGACTGTCGCCATTGGGGTGTCGTGTGTGTGTATATGTATGCGTTCGATGGATAGGTTATCCATCCCGACGAGCCATGCTGCAGCAGTTACACGGAGTCAGTATGTACTCTCATGATGAGCATCACATCACCAACTACTCCTGGAGCGAGAGAGGTAAGGAGGGGCTTTTTGAGGGTCACAAGGACCACTCACCCTGTAGCGTCACGTCTCGCTCCGTCCCGTCCTGTGCCTCATAGTCACTTGGTCAGAACCCCTCTCTCGTCACGTTGAATGATGTTCAGAGTCTCACCTTGCTCGTCATCTTCAGGTTTGGATTTACACCGTAGTTGCTAGCGGCTGAACATTACAATGATGTCTGCTTTGTGTTTCACACCAGCCTGTCGATCTGCAGTGTTGTCGGCTTGTAGTCGTCTGTCCATCCCATGCACTGTGACATCTCCAAGACACAGATTAAATCTAGTCCTGGACTACATGTGATAAGAAGTTAACCGTCCAAGGCGAGGCTTAACCTGTTTCAGGAAAACACTTTCTGTATGTCAGTCTGTCTAAGGGAGGTCTGATGATTCTGTCAGTATTATCAATCATTATGTTGTCATCAATGTAGAGGTGAATGTTGTGAGGTCATTCTTAAAGCAAATTTCTTTCTTTAGTGGTAAGGATTCAAACTGGGGGTAGTGTACACAGAACAGTAAGGTGTGCTATATGACCATGTTGATGGTTTTATGTGTTTCATGAACATGTGTACTTTCATCAGGAAAAGAAATATGACCTTCTCCAGGCCATAGGAGAGTCATTCTCTAGAAACAGTGCTGTTTGTACAACAAAATATATGCATGTCTTTGTTCATTTATTATTTCAATTGTAGATTAACAGTTTTGGGTCGGTAAGAGCTTCCAATGTCTTGGCTGCAGTTATTTGATAAAAAATACAATATATGTAACGTTATGTGAAATATAACCTTTGTTCATTTATTTGAAATAGACCTTTCACTGTTGAGCAGTTTAAATATCTTTAATGAATAAAACAAACAAACAAACAAACAACAACAACAGACGTACTAAGCCAAAATATTTGAACAGTAGTGTAAATGCTACATTATTACAAACTATTTATGTTTTCTTACAATTTGGACAATTTTTGCTGACTTTGTAAGATGTTTTGAGGCTAAATGTGGGAAATTCAAATGTAATTATTATTAATAATGCTCTTAGCTAGCAAGTCATAACTCAGTTTTTTTTAATTTCCTGTGATTTGTGTGAAAATAAATCACTATCATTTTTATATATATATATATAAATGTAAAATAGATGTATTTATTTATTTAGACATGAAAGTGATACATCTGTGTAATGTTACTTGGTTACCGTGTTAATTAATTTACTCATATTTGAATATCATAGGAACATGTATCATAGGTCGTATACACAACACTGTTTCCTGAGAATGACCCAGAAGAAGTTTAGTATTGAGGTAATAATTTATAGAGGTCATTATGTACATTGTCATCATCATGTACTTGTACATTGATACTGAATGTCAAATGAGACATGACAAGTACAACAACCAAACATATATTATCAATATACATATTGTATTGCAACAAAAATCTTGCTTGGATTTTTTCCATGACATCCATCAGATTATGATAAGCGGGAGAGAGAGTTTAAATAACTGAATGAAGAACAAATCAAGTCCAGAAACATTTTTACATATGAATATGCTGTGGATATGAACCTGGAAGCAATCCAAGGTCAAAAGGACAGTAAATATGGTGAATGGGCTTGAAAATATGTTCTGTTTGTCCTCTGTGTATGTCAATGAAATCTGTGACATATTTGATCACGTGAACAGGAGTATTTTGAGATGTGTTCACTTGATAGATATATATGTGCCACCCTGTCCTGTATGTACATTATTTAATGTGTTTACCTTTTCAATTCCAAGTCTACAAAACAGTAGTTGTGTTTGCAATTTCTTATTTATATCACTTTATTGCTTGGATTCTGGTTGATGTTGTTTAAATGTGATTGTAAATGCATATATGGAGTGACTACACTTTCAATTATTCAAATTCAAACAGCATAAGGATTCTTCTCCCATATTCTTCTTTTACCTTTTCACTCTCTGCTGTTCTTTATCTTTTATTACTCATCCGTCCGCCCTCTTATCTTTAATTTTTCTTGACAATTCTCTTCTCCCCACCCTTTCTCTCTACCTTTCTCCATTCTTTCTCAGAGAGTCGAGAAAACTCATTTAGCCGCTCACGGAGCTCCAGTGTTTCCAGTATAGACAGAGAGACTAAAGAGGCTGTAACCACCCTGCAGTTTGCGGAGTCGTACGGACGCAAGTCAGACTCTCTTCCTACGCCATGCTTGTGGGTGGGCACGAGTCTGGGCCTGGTGCTTATCATCCCAATGTCCATTCCTACGGATGAGCAGGAACGCCAGGAGGACCCCGTTACTGTGGCCCCCACTGGTATCTCTTGATTTCTTCCTTTTCTAATTTGTGAATGCACCTGAATGCAATGTTCCTATCCTCATGTTTTTGTTCTCTCTCTGGTTTTTCCCTCTCAGCCACAGTGTTAATGCTGAAGGGCTCTGTTCTGCGGTTTTCTTTCCTGGACTGTGGAGGTGCTCTTATCAACAGTCCCTACGAGGTGTGGCGAGACCAACATGCCCCCGATGACCCAGATCGACCTCGCAAGCGGAAACTGGTCAACTTCTCACCCTCGTCTTCTCAAGAGGCCAGTGGAGATGGTCACTTAGCTGTAGTGTGTTCGGAGAGGCAGGCCAAGGTCTTTTTCATGCCCTCCCAGGCCTGTCTATATGTGCATAACATCACTGAGTCGTCCTTCGTGCTGCGGGCTGATGTGGTGTCGGTGTGTAACAGCGTTTGTCTGGCCTGCTTCTGCGCCAATGGACACATAATGACTTTGAGGTTTGCATTGACTTTTTTTTCTTTCAAATGGGAAACTGTGATGTAGCAAGTAGAGCTCAGGGCTGTTAATCAGAAGACTGTTAGTCCCTCATGGAAAAATTTAAGTTTCAATTTCTAACATCTAAACTGGTGAACATTTACTGGCATTAAAGCGCCCCTATTTTCGGGTTGTGAAAGGTTCATATTTTGGTTTTGGGAGTTCCCAACAACAGGTTGCATGCAAGGTCAAAAAATGCTAATGTTTCATTTTGACGTCAACAGGAAACGGCTTAAGATTTGTTTTAAAAACTACTTTTTTTTAACAATTATGAGAGTGCATCCAAAATTGCATACTACTTGAGTAGATACTGCCCGACCGTTAAAACAGTATGTTCTATATAGTATAAATGAGCGTAGTATGAATGGAATGATGTGCTCAGTAATGATTAAACATACTTTTACAACTGATTTACGAAATGGGCATGTTTTCATCCTAGTTTTCATCCTAGTTACGTCCATGTAAAACCTGTAAACCTTAGAAAGTGTATATTTTTTATATCTATCTACAGCAAAAATGTTCTTTTTTTGACTATTCTAATTCATTCACGCATTTCTGTACAGAATATAATATAAGTGCATTAGCAAGAGA
The DNA here is from genome assembly GCA_032359235.1 of Enteromius mattozi. NCBI lineage: Eukaryota > Metazoa > Chordata > Actinopteri > Cypriniformes > Cyprinidae > Enteromius > Enteromius mattozi. Next base: position 1,853,754 of record JAUMHE010000330.1, on the reverse strand, counting down.
TATGAGCTTTTAAACCTTGCAGAACACCTTAAACTTTCATTGTAAATGTATTACTGTAAACACTTTTGCTTGATGAGTAAACTGAGGTGTCTGTGGCAATCGACATAATTTGACAGGTTCTATCAATAGAGATTAATTTATATTTAGCCTGGAACATTCCTTTAATACCAGCTCTGAACCTTTTTGCTATCGATTTTTAGCTTAATCCAGATTACAGAAACCAGTTCAATCTTTCAATAAACTCTAAATCTCTAGTCAGAAGAGCTGAGCTGTGCTTTTGTTGGCTTCGAACTAAATCCTGCCTTCAGCTCGGTGTAATATTTTAGGTGTGAATTTCTTCATTCTTTGCTATAAATGAAAGTGTTTACGCTGTCGTTTCTGATACAAAGGATATTGGAATGCAGTTGCTAAGCCTGTTATCTTAGATGTGTGTATGTTTTGCAGCCTTCCCAGTTTACGGCCTCTGCTAGATGTCAGCTACCTGCCGCTAACGGACATGCGCATTGCTAGAACATTCTGCTTCACCAACGGAGGGCAGGCGCTGTATCTGTGCTCCCCCACAGAGATACAGAGAATCACTTACAGCCAGGAGATGTGTGACAACCTACAGGTGGCTGTGCCTTTGTGTGTGTGTGTGTGTTCAGGAGGACAGTTGTGTGTGTGTGTGTGTGTGTGTGTGTGTGTTTGCGTGCATGTTGATGGTGGTTATTCAAGTGAAATGTCATGCTTGTCATGGATGCTTTGAGCTCTGCTGAGCTGAGCCCTGCTGCATCTCGGCTGTAATTTCTGCCACACAGGATGTCATTCTGTCCTTTCCCTCCCTCCGTCGTTCCCTCTCTGTCTGGTTGGGATGGGAATAGCATAATGCCATACTATTCATTCTATTTTTGGAGTATGCAGTATGTACCATGTGCACAGTATGTTATTTTTTTTTATGCATCCGAACTGAAACATCACTACTCAAATGTTAGTAGGATTTTAAGTTTTTTCAGTGTTTTTCGGAGAAATCTCTTGTGCTCACCTCATCTGAATTTATTACATTAAAAATAGAGTAAAATCTAATATTGTGATATGTTATTATAATTTAAAATACCTGTTTATTATTTTAATTATTTTTTTTTAATGAAATGTATTTATTTGATGGCAAAGCTGACTTTTCAGCTGCTATTACTCCTTAGTCTCTACAGTCTAGACTTCAGTGTCATATGATCCTTTAGAAATCATTCTAATGTTGATTTATATTTGTTATAGAAATCAAAGCTGAAACAGCTGAACTGCTTAATATTTTTGTAGAAACATTTTAGGATACTTTAACAAATATGAAAAACATTTATTTAAATATTAGTATATGTTTTGTAAAATTATAAATGTTTTACTTACACTTTTGATCATTTTAATATGTGGCTAAATAAAATAAATCAATTTTTTTCTTTAAATAATAAATTAAGAAATCTTACAGTCCCAAAATTATTAAATGTTAGTGTATGTACCTCACAATGCAAAGTTACTGACTTAATCTTTTTTTCATTTTTTTAATTTATAAATAAATAATCAGAGGTGAAATAAAACTTCAAAACTTTTTCCAAAGGTGATTGAAATAATGAAGGCTACTCTCTCAGCAATGTGGCATACTACTGTTTGATTTATTATTGCGTATTGTATTTTATACCATCTTTTAAAGTAGGCCACATTTAATGCATGCTGTGCAGTATGCTGTAAGCATACTAGTATTTCATTTTAAACATATCCTCTTTCTTTATAACTGCCTCTGTCCAACAAACAAGAGCAAGAGAGAGGTTATGTCTTGTCAAACCTTTCCATTTTACATTGTGAAATGTGTAACTATACTGACATCTGCTGTAGGAATTTAGAATCGACTATCCTGCAATCTTTTTCATTCCAATGTCTGATACGATTTTATCTATTTAACGCTTTGATCCACTATTCTTTATTAATTGCAGGAAATGTTAGGGGAGCTCTTTACACCCATCGAGACCCCTGAGGCTCAGAACCGTGGCTTTCTCAAGGGCTTTTTTGGTGGCAATGCCCAAACCTTCGACCGAGAGGAGCTGTGTGAGTGTACTTATTTATCACTCCACTGTGTGTGTGTGCAAGCATATTAAATTATTTTTCCTTTTTTACATTTAAATTTTAGCTAATAATAACACTGCCTTGTTTCAATTTATCGCTCCTGCTCTATAGTTGGTGAGGCAGCGGCAGGTAAGGCGTCCCGCAGCCTGGCACAGCACATCCCGGGACAGGGTGGAATGGAAGGCATGAAGGCAGCAGCAGGTGGGGCGGTGGGAGAACTGGCCCGAGCTCGCATTGCCCTGGACGAGAGAGGACAGAGGCTAGGGGAGCTGGAGGAGAGGACTGCCCTGATGATGTCCAGTGCTGAAACCTTCTCTAAACACGCTCACGAGGTATGTAGGAGAGCAAAAGAATGAAAAAAAAAAAAAAAAAAACAGAAATAAAAATAAAAATACAACTAAATCCTAACATGCTTATTCAATCTCTTTATTTTCACTAACACTCTCCACAGCTGATGCTGAAATGCAAAGACAAGAAGTGGTATCAGTTTTAGAGGATCCTCGGGGAGGGCACATTTCACACTCGTGCCACAAGGGGGTGCTACTCTGGTACCTGGACTTTCACTCTTCTAAAGAGAGAGCGCGAATGAGACGAATGGACCAAGAGGGACTTAAGGGCTGTTCAGCTTCTCTTCTGTCTGTGTACAGGATTGTCTTACTCTGATTGGTTAAAAAGGCGAAGACCAGATTATGATATAATGGACATGTACCATTAGCATTTGAGAGTAAGAGGGGTTCAATACTCATGTTGTAAACCAGACGACATCTTCATTCATGTACAGGGGTGGATTGGGGTCTCTTTACAAGAAGCAAATTGGCTCACGCCGTGTAGATACTCGGAAAGTTACGAAATCAACGAGAGTGCATGAAACAAAATGGATGACCTATAAACACGTAAAACTGCCATATTAAAAGCAGCATGTTACTTTAAAACAAAATGGAAATAAAAGATTAACAAACTTTTATTTAATAACCTAAGCCAATAATAGAAACTATGACAAAAAACTTTATATTTTTTGAAATAGCAAACAAATATATATAAACTAAAAAAAATGTATAACGTTACCTGCATTGCTATAAGGCCAAAATATTTTGTTTTTTTGATGACGCCATACTGTTTCTTTCAGCGATGTATATTTTCAGAATATTTACCACTCTGTCTTGTCATTTGACAGCAACTTATCCACCCTCGTACTGAAAATCAGGCCGACGGCGGCCACTCCAACGACGTTCAGTCACAAGCGCAAACTTTTTCTGTTTTCTTTGCTGCTAGCTCGCAAAAAGCACCACAAACAACTTTTTAATCCGTCTTCAAAAGATACTTCACCCTCTCCTAGAGACGTATGACGTGACATGGTTTTAGAAGTGTGAGTAGTAAAATGTATTTGGCGCCACGTGAAGAGTGTGTGTCTGTGAGGTCCTTTTCGAGCGTGTTTCTCATATGTAATACTTAACGTGCCATATTCTAGATGGGTGAAGTATCTTTAACTGTAAACTAGCGATGAATTAACTCGTCTGTGATTTTCTGGGCTCTTACTTGTAGATAAGACAAGCCAGCCGAACTCAGACAGAAGTGTTGGCTCTTCATGCGTGTCTGTGGAGGTACAAATACAGTTTGATTTGTTTTCTATTTTGTCAAGATGTTCGTTTTATTTTAAAAGATCAATTTCAGCTGGCCTGTTTTTTTGTTTCAAGTCTGTTCGGTTGCCTTGGGGCACGTGTAACAAAAATTGCACGTTGTTTTGTACCTCGCTGAGGACAACGAGTGAGTCATCTTCGTTTTCTCTGCCAAAGTTTGAACGCATCATGGAAAGATTTCCTTCACATTCCAGTACAAGGGACAACTTTCGTTAGTTTCTTCTTCTTTTTTTCCTTTAATATAACGTCAAAACAATGTTTTCTACCTTACTACTGTTAGTGTCAGACGATTGTTCGCTTGTGTCTTCTGGTTGTCAGTTGACTGTGGAAATGGTGTTTAGACGGATCAGTGGGCACTACTGATGAATATTCATGTTTTTTTGAATATGTGTCTGGAAAGATCAACTCGAGCGAGCCGCCCCATGGTTCGCGCGTGAATTAGTGTTACATGTAAGCTAAATCTTCCAGAATCGTATTTGAGACTCATGTTGTGTTTCTATGATTTGTCCTCTGATGACCTCTGACCTTCTAGTGCTTTACTGTAACAATCTCAGCATATCTTCCGTAGTCCATGCCTCTGCCCATTTGGCTTTGTATATACAAGCTGCTACTCAGTAACGTAGATGTTGTGCATTGAAATACGAACTCAAGGCTCACGAGAATACACATCATCAACCATTAGTCAAACTTGGGCTCTTACGCAATATTACTTTTTTCCTTATGCTTTTATGTTGAAATAATAGCTCATGATAAAGGAAGGAAGACATTGCATGTGTGGAGATTTGGACTCAAGAAGACACTCAAGACTCTAAGATGCCAAAACCATGTAAAGATGGTCTCTGCTGAAGAATCCTGTGGGTTTTAGTTCATGTTCACCATTACATTTGTTTTAACTGATGCTCCAATAATTCCTCTTCAGTGTCAAAACAAGTAAAAACTGACTCTCACAGACAGGGTGTTTTGTTTGTATGTTCTCAGTTTTTATATGAAAATGTACAGTTCAACCTGGAGGAGAGCGACATGGTCATTGAACTAAATTATGTGATTTGGATATTCCTCTGTGAATGTCGTACCTGTTTAAAGATGGTACCGTGTCTGATATTCTGACTGAAGTTCTGTAGGTCTAACTGTAGTTTCCTCCACCCCAACACCTGGTCCTCTGATACCTTCAGAGAAGGCAGCAACGTCTGTCTTGTTTAAATGGATAATGCCACCTTTCGTTCTTATCGATATTCTAGTAGTGTTATAGAGGTTATTGAAAATAAAATGGAAAAATATGTTGATGCAAATCAAATTGAAATAAACATTTATTGATGTACACAACATCAAAGACTGGTTTGTCTCCGTAATGTAGAAAGATGTAGCCTATTCTTATATGGATCAAAGAAGTATAAACCCATTTATATTCATTTTTATCATCTACAGTGCCCTTCACTAATATTGGCACCCTTTGTAAATCTGAGCAAAGGTGGCTGTGAAAAAAAATTATTTTGATATTTCATTTGAAAACTTTACAAAATTCTAACCCATTACTGAAGTAAAACAACTAGTAAAACAACTTATTACTATTATAAAATGCATGTGTCTTCCCATTCATATTCACAAAATTGAGCACTCCAGGGTGATTATTTACATGGAATTATCCAGCCTGTTATATAGAAATATAAATAGGAGGGAAAACAAAGCCTAAATTCCCTTATAATCCATCACAATAAGAAAAAACAAAGAATATATTTCTGATGTGCAGCAAAAAATAATTGAGCTGAACAAACGAGTGAAGTGGCTTTTAGAAAAGAGCTAGAGCAGTGAAAATTACCATTTCCCCATCAGGGTAATAATTAAGAATTTAAAATCAATATAAAATATTACGAAACTGCCTGGAAGAGGACGTGTGTTGTCCTAATGTACGGTGAGGAGAAGAGTTTGAATGGCTAAAAACTCTCCAAGGACCACAGCTAGAGGATTGCTGAAAATAGTTGAGTCTCGGGGTCAGAAACCTTTAAAACAAATGCAAATGGTCAAATGCAGCACCTATATCAGCACATGTTGTTTGGGAGGTTTTCGAGAACAATTCTCCTTGCTCGTCCAAAAACAAACTCCAGCATATTCAGTTATCAGACATGACTGGAACTTCAAATGGCACTGGCTTCTATGATCAGATGAAACTAAAAAATTAGCTTTTTAGCAGCAAACACACAAGATGGGTTTGGTGAACACAGGGACAAAAAGTACTCCATGTGTACAATTAAAAATAAAAGTATTTTTGATGTTGTTGGCCTATATTTCTGCTGGAGGTCCTGGACATGTTTTTAGACACATGGCATCATGGATTCTATCAAATACCAACAGATAAAAAGATTTCTAGCACCTGTAGAACTGCATTTTTCCATCTCAAGAACATATCTAAATTGCGACCTATGCTCTCAACCTCAAATGCAGAAATGT
>JAUMHE010000330.1:1770481-1781014 GCA_032359235.1 Enteromius mattozi | reverse complement strand
TTGGCTATTTTATTCAGAAGGCGGGGCTTCCTGTGATTGATCAGCCATGTTAAGCGTTGCATTTTCCCCCATTCAAACATACACGAGTGACACGTCTTGGGTATTCTATAGTCTTTGACTGAAACAAAACAGACATTTGATGCGTTTAACTTACAGTCTGCAGTTCTGAATCATGACCAGGATCTTTTATAGCTGGGACCGATCTATCTTTCAGTATCACACCATGTGCAAATCCAGCATTGAACTGGGCCCTGTTTTTAAAACGTTAGTCAACAAACACACTTACGAAACTCTGTTGCTACCCCGGAAAAACAAAGGACATCAACTATTCACGTAACGCTGGGTTCTTTTGGAAACCTTAACAAGGTTATCTTTCCCTTACAAACAAAAACGCACTTCTTTGGAAACATAGGCCTACCTCCCGTGCGAGTCCCAGCCGAATGAAGCGCGTTGATGAGTGCGATCTTGCTCTGTGGCGTCTGTGCCTGCACTGTGCGTCCGCGTGCGCGTGTTTCCGGGAGAAATGCCCATATAAGGAGTTCCATCCTCGACTACGTCAGGAAAATCACGATGAACAAAAAAATATTTTGGCACATAAACACTCGGTCATATGTCCAAATTAAAACATTCCTAAAACTAAAACATTCCCTTCGCTAGTTCTTAAATTTCTTTTGTATCTGTGCAATGCATGTCAGTTCAAGACAAGCAAGAAACAATGGCATCTGACATCTTACCTGACATGACACATTTTCATACAGCAATATAGTGATATTACAGCAGCAGAGAATATGAGAGACCTCACTTTGCCACAATCAAATTTGCAAATATAATGCCTTCTTTGATATCACAAGCAATAAAAACCTGATGCCAGAGGGACAAATCAGAGAATGCAGAAGTTAAGTTTGACAGTTAATTATATTATTCCTGTTGTTTGTTTGCTCATAAGCACCTCATCACTCATCATAAACTACAACAGGCTTACTAATGCTCAGAAACCAAGAAATGACAGCTTCAAAATTACATTTAGGGATTAAAGGTATCTACGTATGGTGCTAGGGTATATGACATGTGACTGTAATTGTTTTAATTGTTTTATTACATTGCTTAAGCCACTCTGCCCGTTTAAAGTACATTTACATAAACTAAAGGAATAATACTCAAATAACTAAATAAACATTTGCATGTGAACAAGATTGAAGGTTAAATAATTCTGCTAATTGTTTAACGTGAGCAGCCATACTAATGCAACAGCTCATAATTATTCACATTACCAAAGGTTAACAAATGTTTTGTTTTTTTTATTATTATTTTATTCAACAATGAATGTGTACATTAATATTAAGATAAAGTCAAGAAAGTAGATCAGGCAGTTTATGACTGGATATGATCATATAAAATCCATTTTTGTACTCTCTAAATGACCTCAAATTTACACCATTCACGGGTGTTGTTTTAATTATTAGTATTGTCACGTCTCTTTTAATTATTCACAATCCCCAAAAGCAATTTCCTCTGTTCTCAAACCCGGATAAAGTACACAGATAAGCCTGCCTTCCAGAGAAATGCAATGTCATGGAGAAAGTTAAAGAAAAAATGTTAAGAAAGATTTACTCGGCACCCAGGCAAATTGTGTGTAACCTGAGCCTTATAAACTGAATTATTAGACAGACAAAATATATAGTGTCTGTTAACATCATCTCAGTGTGCTTTTACTAGTTTACCAGTGCCCTCTGTGTTCTGTTTCATGTTTTGACAGTTTCAGCTGTATTTACAGATAAAGAACATAAGATAAAGTAAATTCGGGGCGATAAGGCTCTCAGATATATAGGGCACGTTATTACATTCTTAATGTCATGAAGTTATTTCTCCTAAGGTAGGACTTTAGATTTTATCTAAAATTAAGCAAACATGACACGTTTTGTGGTAGGAACAGTGCAAATAGCAAATATGTTCATTTAAAAATAATGTGTTGACTGAAAATCTATATATATATATATATATATATTGAAAAATCCAGAAAAATCCTGTCGAGTGCTGGAACTCCAGGATGGTTTAATCTATGTTAAAAAGACTAGCATGCTGCAAATGACAGCCAAATGGACCAGAGGAGGCCCATCTAAACAAGCGTCAATAATAGATGGGACCCTTCCTGAGTTGTGCTCAGCAGGAGGGCCGTATGACAATCCACACTGTCTGTGGCCCCAGGTCTCAGTGCACAAGGCCCATGTGCCATTGATCTTGACCCCCCTTGCACCTCCTCATCCTCTCTAATAACACTCTATGGGACTTAAGCGGCTCCTCAATCTTTAATGTCTGCTTAAGCCAAAAAGAATGCTAATTTCTGTGGCCTGCCACCAATTTCCTCCCTTTTTTCTTGTTTCTATGGTTCTCTGAAATTACAAATCTCTTTTCCCTATGGTCCTATTTAGATCTGCACTCTACAGCTGGGGACGATTACCAATAGGAAGCCGGAGGGGGGGAAGGGTCGCATTTTGGAGTCGCTCAGGAAGTTATGAAGGTGGCGGCTGTGAGATAGAGGCTAGGGAGGTGGGGAGCGGCAGACCTCAGGCCCAGAGGGGGCTTTCACCCTGGGCACGTCCTGACCTGGGGTCCCCCGACCACCTCCAGAAGTAAAAGCCACGGCACGTCTGTGAAGATTAGCCAAAACAAGGAATAAAGGAAAGACGTGGGATGAAAGAGAAAAAGAAAATGAAAAAGAAGCGACCACTCTCCCCAAATCTGCCTCGCCTCCTACTGTCATGAAGGAGGCAGTAGGTCATCTTTTTATTTTGTTATTTTGTCTGTTTCTACTTGAGACAGGAGCTTACTTTGTGATGTGTCCATCTAATCACATTTGCCTCATTGGAGACGTTATAATATAAAACAACAAGTAAAAATGAATTTTACTAAAAAAAATAAATAAATAAACAAACATTGTTTTATGTTTGGGGTTAGTAAGATTTTTTTTTTTTTTTTTTTTTACACACCAAGCCTTCATGGTAACATTTTATTTTAGGATCTCCTAACCAGTTGCTTATTAGTATGCACAGTACTAGAATATTAGCCATTAGTACTAATTAAACACATATTGATGCCTTATTGTACATGTACATCCCTAATCCTATCCAATACCTAAATGTAACAGCTACTTACTATTAGTAAGCAGCAAATTAGGAAGGGGGGAAAGTCGTAGTTAATAGTGAATAAGTGCTCTCTATTTGGAAAAAATAAATATATTAATATATTATAATAAATGGTTACACTTTATTTTGATAGTCCATTTAGACATTTTACTAACTGTGAGTAACTTTGTAACTACATGTGAACTAAATGTCAACTAATTCTTGTTAATTCACAACTACATGTCTACTAACGCTCAGAGTAGACTGTTAGGGTAGGTTTAGGGTTAGTAGAATAAGTTGACAATAAGTTGTAAAGTTTCTGATAGTCAGTATGTTGTATGTTGTGGACCTATCAAAATAAAGTGCTAGAAGTTAAGCAGACAGTCTACTAGTACTCTAATGACTGCTAATTGATATGTAGTTGCAAAGTTACTTACTGTTAGTCGAATATCTAAAGTGGACTATCGAATTAAAGTGTTACCTAATAAATATATATTTTATACACACACACATTTTATATATACAATATATATATATATATATATAGTGAATATAGTTACTGTTTACAATCTGAATATTTTGTAAGAAGTAATTTATACATGTGATGGCAAAGCTGCCATACATTTTATTCATTATTCCAGTTTTCAGTGTCACATGAAACTTCAGAAATAATTCTAATATCTTGATTTGCAGCTTAAGAAACATTTCTTAATATTATAGGATTAAAAAATGAAAAGTGGTTTACCCAAAATTCAAAATCAGTCATTATTTCCATTTATTTACAACAATTTTTTAGGAGTCTTATTTTTTTATTTATTTATTTTTTCATTATATTATTATATTGCTCATGAACAAACGGCACTGACTTAGTGTCATATTTATTTTATTAAACTTTTATATATTTTTATTGTTTATTCACAATAATATTTATTTTATGTCTCTAGGAAAATAAAAACAAATTTGGAACAGCATGAGGGTGAATAAATAATGGCTGAATTCCCATTTTTTTGGATAACAATCTCTTTAAGCCTTGGCTGTTAGTAATAATTCATTGATCTCATTGGTTAACTTTATTACCAGCCTATCCAATTACAATATTAGGAAGCAAGTAAACCAATTCATTAATGACACCTTTTATGTTCCTGCGTGGGAAGTGCTGCAGGTGGTGCATTATGGGTCGTCAGAATAATAAACATCTAGTGAATGAACACTGAGACAGATATAGGATTGCATTAATCTAGAGTTAAGGAGTCTTTTGTATTTGAAGTGCCCCCTGCATCTTCAATAATTCAGCGTCTGCTGATACCTCTCTGTTCCATCTCTCTCTCCCTTTCTCCTCCTCTGTTTCAGTATAAACGGTGTCTATCGTGCGCCACTCAGGGGAGGCAACACAAACGTGAGTCACCCATCTTACAGTTTGTGTGAGCGTATAGTGTTAACACCATATTGGCAGTTCTTGTTTTGTCTTAGCTGTCTTCTTGGCTCTCGCCGGCTAACGTTAACGCTCCTAGCTAGTCGACAGCTTCTCTGTCTTTTCACACAATTGGATCTTCTCGTCTCCTGAGCCGCAGTGACTAAATTAGCCCTGGGACGCCCACTGTACGCTCTCCCGCAAGCAGAGATCAACCATCAATCACTCAACACCATTACTAACAGGTCAGCCTGAGCCTTGTCCTCTACACACGCGATACGAGAAACCAGAGCTATTAAAATGATTGATCTTTCCATCCACACACCTCTGCGGTGGCTTTCCTTCTCATTTCAATAACAGCACGTATGTTGCAGGTTATTGCGTCTCGTGTATTAAAAATGCAGCCATGCACCTTAAATAAATTATAAAACATGGCACTTCAAAGCCGCTTATTTCACAGCTCTTAGCGTGCTCAAATGTGCCGTGACCTTTCAACTGCCAGGGTCTTCTTGTCCCGGTTCAGAGGCTGACCCTTGAACCTGAGATAGCATCTTCCACTGCCCGGCATTTATCAAACAGATAATTAAAGCTCATGGAAAAGCAGGTTCCTCTAGACCTCACTGGGGCCAGGGGTGATATCATTATCCTGAGAACAGAGCTGATGGTGCTGGGAGAGCTTTGTGCTATGACTCCTCCTGGACCTGGTCATTAAAACAGCCTGCCTTCATTCATTATGGATGTGTTGTGTGCTCGCTTGGGCCTTTGTTCGCTGTAAAACCTGCCTGCCTCTGAAGAGCCAAAGTGTGAGTGATGGGAGAAGAAGGTGTTTGAGACAAGAAAGAGACAGACAGAGACAGACAGGAGTATCTGTGGAAGTGAAAGGAAGGTAAGCATGCATTAACAGGGCTGAGAAAGCTACTTTGAAAGTCCATATTGCAAAGTTACAGTACAAGCTAATCATAATCTGAAGTAGTGACAGATCACTGTTTTGAAAAAAAAAAAGTAGTTTAATATGCAGCAAGCTACAAACAAATCATGGCTACATTACAGTTAGATAGGGCAGAAATATTCGTAAAAAATAGATCAAAATAAATAATTTGGACATTGTGACGAAGGAGACGGGGGCAAGCAGATCCATATGCAAGGCTTTATTTACAAACATGGTCGTACAGGCTGGGTCAAACAGAGGCGAACAGGTATGGCAGAGGCAGAGACACAAGAGTCGAGAGCAGTAGTGAGGGTCGGTTGATGGGCGTACAATATCCAACGGGGCAAAACCAAAGGGAGAAACCAAAATGCAAGGCAAGGGTCGGTACATAAGAAAACACAGAATAACGGGATACAATGAAACGCTTAATACATGGGAGAAAATACTCAATACTCAGCGGTTAAACTGATGACCACAAACAGCTTTTAAAGGTGGAGACAAAAGGTTAACAAGTGGGCGGAGCTGATTAATCACAACGGAAACTAACATGGGAGCAGAGGCAGAACAGGGGAAACACTAAAACTGTGGGAAACACACTTCACAATAAAAGTCCTTAGAGTACAATGCAGAAACAAGACAGGGGTAACACACATAACTGTGCCGGGTGGAGTGCCCTTTGGTGGAGCTCAAGGACACTCTGGCTGGTGATTGTAACAGATATAACTATTCAAAGATCTAACATAGGCTCATTGGGAAAATGGGCCTCTATGTATATTTCAGCAAAATTGAAAAAAGAAATGAACACTAGAGGCACCGATACCTTTTATTCCTTTTTACACATATTTACAGAATTTCAATTAATGTAGTGTAATTTTCGTACAATTACTTGAAGAACATCATGTTACAACTTCAAAACAATATTAATATGCTGGGATATTTGAAAACTGATGCTTTTGAATGTTAGCATCACACATATTTGCTAGAGGGGGCCTTTATTCACCCCCAAGAGCTGTGTGAGGCTTTCTTACATTTGCGCACACTTCATTCAACGTGTTTTGGATTGTTGAAGGGAAACATCACTACAATGATGAAGCATAGAAGTGCCAGGACCATATAACTCCGATTGGATTTGCCCAAAAGAAGAAAATTATATACACCTAGGATGGCTTGAGGGTGAGTAAAACACATGCTAATTTTTATTTCTGGATGAACTAACTCTTTAGGTTTTACCAATACAAATACAATACAATACAAATTTGAATTATGAACCACTGTAATATGTACTTGAAACAATGTAATAAAAACACAGCAATATGTGCCTATATCAACAACAAAAAAACATGCAGGGGTCACGTATTGAACCCACATTTTAGCACCACTTACTGGAGGTTTCACCTTTAAACTGTCTCAAAATGTGCAGTAAGATAAGTAATAATGGTGATGCAGAATCGCCAGGGCTCACAATCAGTGACGGTTTGCTGCTTTCTTTATATTTTGTGTCCTGGACGTTTTGCGTGTGCCAGCCTTGGAAGAGTAAACTATTCAGGATCAATATAGAGTCAATGGAATGAATAAATTCTTCCAATCATGATATGAGCTGCTACACTAACATAAAATCATACTTTTCTATGCTATACATATAGTATAAGGTCAACATAAAAGCAATTAGGTTATTGCATTTGTTTCCCTCAACTCAGACTCACTAAAAAAGCAAGTGATAGTCGCACTATACTAGGACTCATTATAAAATGTATGTCTACACTGTTATGACGATAGCTTAAAGGGACAGTTCAAAGAAAAATGAAAATTCTGTCATCATTTACTCACATTAGGAAAAAAACAACACAGTTTCATGACCAATTCGTACATATTTGTATGAGGTGGCAAATTCGTGCTAATTCGTACAAATTAGTATGACCTCACTCAAGGGGTTAGGTGTAGCTCATTCGTACAAATTCATAGGAATTGGCAACTCGTAAAATATGTACAATTTAGCAAAAATTTTATGAATTCATTAGAGTGAGGTCGTACGAATTTATACGAATTAGCCACCTTCTAAAATATGTACGAATTGCCGTGAGACTGGGCTGGAAAAAACATACACTGGGACCAAGCAACTGCTTGATTAGCAACATTCTTCAAAATATATTATTTTATGCTCCACCGAAGAAAGAAATTCAAGTTATCAAGCCTAGTAAATGATGACAGAATTTCATTTTAGGGTGAACTATCCCTTCAACTCTTGCCACACTACTGAAAAATCTAGTTACGTGATTAGCGTTGCTATTTTTAGTTAGCTATACTCCCTAACACTGCTTATCAACTATGAAACTCCTTCTGCAGCATCCAGGAAGGAATTATGAGCAGCTTTATTTACTGAAAAACAGTTTAGATGAGGTGTGAGAAGCACTCCTGCCCCCAGTAAACAAGATCGATGGCCCAATCAAAGCAAATTATGGGGCTTCTGGGAAAAAGAACGCTCACACATAACCATTTTCAGCCGCATCCCTCCATATCCTTCTCTTTTATTAATAACAACACAGAGCTGATCTTAGGTCAGCTATACGGCTTGTAATAGCCTCATAACACCAGTGCAACGCTCAAAATGCTCCTCCACTGAAACGAGATAGAGGCCTTATTACATTAGTTCCTGTCGTGTGGGGACTTAACACGTGTCCGCCGGTTAAATTTGCTGCGGTGGCAGCAGCACGTCGGTTTAATGGGGATGTGATGTTGTTCTGCAGAGATACACTGAAGCTCCATTGTTTCCATGACAATCAGTTACCTGTAAACGCAGCACAATTTCGTTTGTGATTTTAATGGGCAGCAACGACATAGACGGCCGCTAAAGACAAAGGAATAGGCCATGAAAATACACACACCAACTCTCTCTCTCTCTTCCTCTCACAGTAATGAAATCAGATCTCCTGTGCACTTCAACTGTTTTGAAAATGACTCCGTGGAGGACAACACAAACGTTTCCGTGAGTTGCGTGAAATCAGAGATAGATGGAATCACTTAGTGCCGGCATTCACAATTCGCCTCTTTAGAAGGAAGATAAATAGGTTGTGTGCTGTGGGATCTGTCCACCTTAGCTAAATTCCCTCACTCGCTCGCTCTCTCTTCTCGCTCTTGTTTCTCTTCTGTTCTGTTCTGCTGATGTATGCAGAACACAACAAACTCCACATGAAAAGGGAGAAAAATTGAGTCTAATTTCCATTAAAAGATGACAGTTTTAATGGCAAATGAACATGCGAGACTGCCGATAACGTCTTGCGCTAATGAACCAACTCAGCATTTCTTTTCCTTTTGGGTGGGGGGGGGCTTGACTGGCAATTACCAACGCTGTTTTTTGCTCTCTTTCTTTCCCACATTCTCTTCTCTCAGAGGAAGTTGTTTTTTCCCCACTAGTCCAATTTGTTCCTGTGACTTTTGAACTTTGGCCGGGAGGAGACAATTTATCAAACCATAAGCGTAACAAAAATCTTATGAATTAAAGCTGCTGTGAGCAATTTTTAGCCAGCTTGCTAACTTATGCCAGACAAGCCAGTGCACTAAGCCATCATTCACTCACACGTCTTCTCTCCAAAATGTGTTTCAAATGTGCAAACCTTAAAATGTAAAATAAAGACAGAGTTTTAAAAAGTTTTCTTTTAAAAATGTAGAAAAGGGAGTCAGCAAAGCCGAACCTATGTCAGATATTTCTGTCAGCTAATAGGGACATATAGGGGGCTGGGCATTCTATCATTTTATACTCATTTGCAATTTTGCCTTCTAACAATTATGAAAACAACATAATTAGGATAAAACTGTTATTGCATTGCATAATGTTTTGAAATCCTCTTTATAAATCCAGTGCACCATGTTTATTTATTATATAAATATATATATATATATATATATATATATATACACATGCATAAAACAGTGCACTTTCAGTAATAAAAATTTCCTGTTTATCTGTTTTGCAGAAGAAAACTCTCCCTTAAAAACTTCAAGGAAATCTGCTTTCAAATGGTCACTGGAGACATTTCAGATGATAATACCAGCTGTATCTGGTTATTACTCCATCAAAGTGATCTATAAAATTCATATTCAAATTTGATCAGTATAACTTTGATTAGCTCCAATATACATTTGCTTAGACTGCTCCATATGTTCATACGGGCTGATCAAAGATGGGCTAGAGTTCCTAAATGATTATAAACTTAGCAACCTCAATTAACCCCTCGATCAGTCCTCTGCTTTCTCCCATCCCTCGTGATATCATTCTATCTTGTCTAGCCAAAGTTTTGACAGCTCAGTTTGAATCCAGCAGCATTAAAGATATCAGATTCCTGCTGATTGTAGGGGGATTTCCGGTTTGCTGTTCTGAGTCATGTACTGAAGCATTTCTCATACCATTTTCACAGTGTTCTAAAATTGGAGATAAAGCGTCCACACCCAGTCAAAGTGTTCTGCTGTCAGACTACTGTCTATTGAGTCAAAGTGGGTTCTCTAAATAAAAGATGTCATGCTTTAGCTTCTGTTGGGTCTTAATGGGTGAGGTATCACCATATTTGTTAATAAAAATTAATAAAACAAATGGATTTTCTATGTAATGAATGAATCTAATGATAGTATCAAGAATAAAAACAATAAACGACATAAAAAAACGAACTAAATATTTAGTATTAATTTTATTATTAATATATTTGATATAATATTGTATTTTATTATTATCAATTAGAATGCTATTATTATTTATGTGCTGTTCCTTTATTATTATATATAATTTACCCCCGTCTTCACAGACAAGGCTTAAGCCTAGTCCTAGACTAAACGTATATCTGAGCGGTTTCAACTGAAAGAAACTTGCACTGGTTGATTTTAAAACATGTCAGTGCCTTTGTTTTGTCTTAAAATGCACCCCAGTAATGCTTTAAGGCATGTTTATAAAATTTAATTCATTTGAACTATGGCCTATAAGCCTGATTTATAGGCTAAACCATGTCTATGTGTCAGGGTGTGTTGGTAGGCAACAGGCAGAGACTTGAAAGTAGCGTGAACACATCAACTTTACTTAAACTTCA
>JAUMHE010000330.1:1756045-1770381 GCA_032359235.1 Enteromius mattozi | reverse complement strand
TCTGTTTAAAAAAAAACTACATTTTTTATCAAGTACTATAATATACTATATATATATATATATATATATATATATATATATTTTTTTTTTTTTTTTGTATGTGGGTATGATTTGTTTTCCATACCCACATGAGGTGGGTATGAATTTGTTTATGTGATTAATATGATCTTTCAAAAATAAGTTTGAAGTTATGCCGGTTTATAGAGATTTATTTTCTATACTAATTTGCCTATGAAGCATTTTCACAGTGCATACCATCATAATACCCTCCTCACTAGCATGACATGTTCGTGATTACTGCAGTTATGGCTGCCACAACAATGACACAGAACATAAATAACTTGCGTTGAACAAGAAAATAGAGAGAAACATATGAGAACGTACTTCAGAGTCACATAATTGGGCGTGTGTGTGTGTGTTTGGCAAAGCACATATTTGTATATCAGGCTTGTAAATCAAACTAACTTTACAACCATCAAGAGCACACAGCTCACAGATCCAGAAACTCACTGTCGCATATCACAACCTTTTCTTATCCGAGCATGTCTCGAAATCCCCTTCCCTTTCCCCCCAGCCCACTAAAAGGCAGATTTGTTCTCTGCATATCTCTCAGTCAAATCTCCACACACCGCAAGCTGAAACCGGTGAGTGAAAGTGCCTCTCTCCAATGCTATCGCTCCAGGTAAGAGCTCTGCTTAGTTCTTCTAGTCTTTCAAACCACCTGGAAAACTTCCTGAAAGGGCCGACTCGATTGCAGACGGCTGATATAAACAGCCTTTATTTCCTTTTTTTTTTTTTTTTTGCCTCTCAGTCATTGCCACTATTCATTTCTTCTGCAGCGATACTGGCTATTTTTCGTTAAATGGAAAGACTAGACATTTTGATCGCATCATTGTAAATGTATCGCAGTGATACATGCATGTTTAACATTCCCATACCTGCAGCCTAATTGTGCGAAACAAGTGAAATTTAGTGGATAGAAACTGAGCCTCTGGCCAAAAAACACTTTACATGATGGTGATTGGATCCAAGCACGATGACTGGCAGCTCAGACGGAACGTCTAACTCAGCGCTCTCAATATGTCAAAGCCACTAAGACACACATTGAAATGGGTTCGATTATAGTGCTGGTGAACTGTGCCGTGAAGCTTTTGGCTCCAGACATCAAGAGCCTTGTGTGTGTGTGTGTGTGTGTGTGTGCGCGCATTTTATCTCTGGCTCCAATCACCATTAAGTATCATCAAGACTTCTCAGAGGGACCTCACAGCAAGAACCATAGAGAGGAGATTCACAAACCTTTCTTGCGCCTCTGGCTGTCTACCGCTTTTAAAAAAGCAATAACTTTGAAGCTCACACTTGCCACACAAATCACACTTCTTGCCCTAACTCTTTCAGAACTTTCGCAAAACACAAGCTCCAAATACTCATCCAGTCCTGTCAAAAAAAGTGACTGACGTTGTAAAATTATCATCATCATTGTCTGTGTTATTACTAGCATTATAATATTCCCAAAAGAGACGCATAATCTTTAGCCTTGTGTGTGTGTGGGTGTGACATCTATGATTATTGCCTTTCATGCACCTCGAACACAAGTGAGAGACAGAAAGAGAGAGAGAGACAGAGAGAGAGAAGTCTGAAAGATGAGGAGTAATCATTTTTGGAGTACTGCGTATGTCAGAGTTTCACCAAAGACAGTGTAAGAGGGAGGAGACGCGGGGCACTTGTAGTGAAATGAATGGGAGAAACAGTTACTCAGTATGGCAGCTGTAAGAATGGCAATCCTGCCTTTTTAATAAAAAGAGCCAATCAGCAACAAACAAAGCATTTAAGACTGCGCGTGTCAATATAGAGTCCCAATCGGTTAACCGCAAACCAATGGCGATTTCAGTGGTCAACTCCATCATACAGGCACCTGTCAAGAAAACACTTTTCTTTCTTTTTATTTATTTATTTATTATCGTTATTATTACTATTATTAAATTTATGTATAGGTTTTATTTCAGTTTTAGTTTTTATGTATTCACAGTTCATTGTAGTGCTTTAACAAACTTAATTAGTTGTTAACAACTATAAGTCAACATTGGTCATTTAGTTTTTCATCTAATATTTATATTTTATATCAGAATTATTTTAATTAACACTCAATGAATCAATTAATACTTCAAATAAATCAAAACAAATAAACAGAACAGTAATGAGTTAAAAGCTAACGTATGAGTAGTCATGTGATCAGGTACTTAATGACTACAATAATCATGCACTGTGGTATTTACATGGCATACTGCAAAAAATACCACTGTTCAATCATGTCTCCATTAAAATACAAATCACGATAAAACAGTAGGCTACTTCTTTATACATTTTATGCATCTTTTTAATATGTGACAAAATCATTAATTCAAGCCAATTTGAAATTGCTTAAATAAGATTTCCACTGATGCATGGTTTGTTAGGACAGGACCATATTTGTCCGAAATACAACTGTTTGGAAATCTGGATTCTGAGGGTGCAAAAAAAATAAATAAATAAATAAAAAATAAAAGTTGTCCAAATGAAGTCTATACTAATGCATATTACTAATCAAAAATTAAGTTTGATTTATTTACTGCAGGAAATTTACTAAACATTTTCGTGGAACATTATTTTACTTAATATCCTAATGATTTCTGGCATTAAAGAAAAGTCAGCAATTTTGACCCACACAAAGTAATGTTGGATACTGCTTCAAATAAACCCGTGCTACTTATGACACATATATATTTATTCACATTTACACAGTGTGCGACAATCCTAAACAACTCACATAACTCCCATTTCTGTTGCTATTCAGATAAAGAAATCATGTCCTAGAACACTGTGTACAAGTCAACAAGAGAAGGTGAGCTGGCAGATAGAGCGTGCCTTTCATAAAACCTGAGAAGGATGCAAAACTCCCTCTTCCATGTTTATAATTCTCTTGGAGTCAGTCTAGGCTCCGCTTACCCTTGTCTACATCAGTCGCCTTTAGAAAGATCTCACCGTGCTCCTGCTGTGAGCGTATACCACCTGCTTAATCCCCTCAAGAAACGCCGCTGTGTGCGTGCTCTCCGTTTCATTTCTGAGCACTAACAGTCTTTTAGAGACAGAGAGTTGCTCTGGGAGCTCCTTGCGGCAGCAACACTATCATTGTTTACTAAATATTGACACTTAGCAAATTAATAATTCACTCTTAATTGACTTCCGTGTGCAATATTCATGAAAGGCGTATTTGGAATGCTGAAATGGAGCGATTGACTTTTAGAAATGACAGCGGAGACGGCAGGTCGGACAACTGGAGGGAAAACTTTTTGCCTGTGTGTGTGGTTATGTGTCATTTGAGGATGTCTGTGGCATTTGGAAATGCGATAGAAAAGGAACAGATTTTTCAAACGACTTTGTGCTCAAAAAGAGGCAGCGGGAAATGTTTTCGCAAGAGCATTTCGCACTTGAAACTTTTAAATAATAATCATATTTATTTTATTTATATTACAATTGTTAGAACATTCTGAATTACTCATAAAACATCTGTATCCTATTGAGTCTTTTAAGTGACACTGTTTATTGTAACACACAAGAATGATTTATTTGAGTCATTTGTTGGGATCAGATTTATCTGAGCATGGTATTGGCTTACAGTATCATAATAATAATGAAAGTAAATAATGCCAAATTTTACCCCTTTCATCTCAATTAAAGTTTTAAAGGTTTAGATGAAGATTATATAAAGCATATTTGTCGCATCTCTGATGTTTCTTATTAAAAAGTCATCATAGTAGTCTAATACGTGTGTCCTGTACCATTTTAATGTGTTCAAATACCCGAATTTTAAATTCAGAAGTCAGAGTTTGCACTCATATTCAAGACCAAATTGTCTGAGCAATGTTATCCACAATCATTTTATAGCATTATTATACTGTATATGTCAACAACTGTCATTAATCTGAGATTAATAAAAAAAAATGCATTACTTCTTTTGTTCGGTAAGACATATCGAAGAAATTTATTAAAAAAATCTAACGTACTGCATTAATGTGTTGTAAACTCAAATGTCATGTCAGTAAAATAGTGTAAAATAAATGAAAACAATACCCAATATGTCTATGTGCAATTTTGTTTAGTACCATAAAGTTAGCTTAGCAACATGCTAACATCTAACATCGTCTTGTCTCCCTTCACTACTGTAAGCTCCTCTTTAAGTAAAGTGTTTCAAATTGGTCGTTTGAAAAGTTTCATGACAGTTAGGATGCTGCATTTGAAGGCCATGAGGTAATTTATGTTTTGGAACAGAGCTAATGTTTTTTAGCGTTAGTATTAGCATTTTTAGTATTAGCCTTTTTGCTTGTGATGTTATTCCTTATTTTCATGAATCACTTGTTTCTTCCACCTACGTTGTCATGCCTTAACCTCCCTTTCTCTCTTTCTTCACAGCTCTATCCATCCATCTTTTCTCTGTCCTGTCTGTAGTCTACTCTCGTGATCTACAGACACACACACACACAGGTCTCATTCAGCAGCAGTAAGGTGAGCTGACCTGTTTTATCGAGCGTGCCAGGCCAGCGAGTCACCTTAGCTCTCTCGCTCTGTTTCTCTCTTTCTCGATCCCTCGTTCCCTTTCTCTCACTCCCTCCTGCTCGGAGCACAATAGATCCCCCACAATGCATCAGTTCGGAAGGCTACTTTCACCTCCTCACGTTACCATCCATTCAAAGAGAGAGATACAAATGGATAAGTCCTGAGAATGGAAAAGCCCTGGATATAGAAACGAGTGATGAATAGATGAACTGAATACCCAAAGCGAGCGAAAGAGAAGACAGTCGTCGAACACGAGAGGGGGAGAAGAACGGAGAGGAAGAGGGAGAGAAAAGAGCTTCTTCTTCATCAGTCATCGGCCCTGCTGGAGTTTGTCTCCTCGGCGGCTGGATGGAGACGGACTCTATACAGACGTGTACCGCTGGGACTCTAGAGAAGCTTTTAGCAGCTCGCTCGCACAAACCTGACTGACATAACAGTAAAAAATGACTGGCAGATACTCTAAACTACAACCACACACACACACACACACTGTGAAAAGCCCTGCAGAGTGGATTAGGCCCCACAATGGCGCTCTTTATCCCCTCTGGTATGCTTCTGAGGGGAACGACGTCCATTTTCACTTCTTCAAAACAGCATCATCAATCATCGGCGCAAACACACACACACACACACACTGGAATGTCCCATGGGGTTTCATCTGAAGTTAATAGCCGTGTTCATCACACAGATATTACAGGTTAGCTCACAAGACGTGAAACACATGAGATAATAGCCTCATTGTGTCCTGCCGCTATTGATGAAACCAGTTCCTTCACTATAATTTGAGAAAACATGCAAAGCAACACAAAGGATTCATAGATGGCAGAGACAAGACCCCAAACGTGGACTGTAATCAGCATCGATCGGCTGTGTTTTATGAAGAGACCATATGTCAACCGCCCTAGTTTCCCAACATTAGAGGAGCTCTAACTGAGTTTAGGGAGATTTTTACTGCCTGCTTATCGAGATTATTGAGTCAGGCGCCCGAGTTAGTTTCATGTGCTCCATCATGTCACATAAAGAACAAAAACAATATGATGATAAGAGTAACAGTGTAAAGCTTGCATAAAAACTATGAAACCGTGTCAAATATGTACTTGATTTACAGTTTTATTTGAAAGAAGTTTATTTTTTTAAAGAAATCTCATGCTTGAGGCTGTATTGAGAAATATTACTACA
This sequence comes from Enteromius mattozi, assembly GCA_032359235.1. Lineage (NCBI taxonomy): Eukaryota > Metazoa > Chordata > Actinopteri > Cypriniformes > Cyprinidae > Enteromius > Enteromius mattozi. Next base: position 1,764,612 of record JAUMHE010000330.1, on the reverse strand, counting down.
ATCAAACAATTATATATGCAAATCTGAATTTTCAGCAGCCACTTAGCCAGTCTTCAATGTCACACGAACTCCAAGAAATCCTATTGTTTTGGTGCTCAAGAAACATTCATTATTACCAATGTTGAATGCATTTTTAATCTGATGAATAGACAGTTCAAAAGAACAGCATTTATTTTACTTTTCTAATAGTAAAATGTCTTTATTGTCACCTATGAAAAATAAAATGAATCATTGCATATACATATAATGATAATTATGATATATTAATACATAATATATAGAAATCCACACAAAATCCCTGTCCCAAACACAATCAAATCTATTAATTTTTTTTTTTTCCCATTTTTTAAATGCAACATTATCTATTTTGTTTCCACTGTGAAGCTATTTCCCCACCAGTAAATATAAATTCATAATGATATGATATTGTGACTTTAAGAAAGAAGAACCACTGTACTGTAAAATGAAATTGTACCAAAACACAGAACAGAGCAGAAGTTACCTTATCTACCCCTAAAGGCTTAGTATAACATTAGAGGATATTGTCTCAGTGACAAGCTGCTGTAGCCCCAAAGGAACTTCTTTTCTTTCTTTTTTTTTGTCTTCAGAAAGTATATGGCCACAGGGGAACTCAGTTACCCAGCATCTGTTAAGAACATCCAAATTTAGCATTGGGTGCATTCTACATAATCAAGTGTTAACTATTTCGCTATTGGAGATCGTAAGGTCTCTCAAACAGACACGGTTGTCTCCTTGAGGATACAGACTGAAGGGAGCAGATGTGTGTGATTAATGGAGTGACTGAGGGCTGTGCGAGAAAAATAACAAACGTGTTCAAACTTACTGACTAGCGCACAATTGTGCCAGTAAGCCATGAGGGTACAGCAGACCCTAAATATGAACCCAGAGTTTTGGGTTAAATTCTTGCAGACCCTCAGCATGAGGTTGTCAGGGGCCTGACGGGCATCTTTGAGCCATACGGACACAAGAACACAACAGCAAACCACGGCCTGATGGAAACGTGAAGGGGATCGAAGCCAGTACTACCCTCTCCACCCTTCACCTCCAAAGAGACACAGGTCGAACCCTCGAACCATCAGTTGAAGGTCCGGATGCAATCACTCATGGCAACTGTCACCATGCCGACAGCAGGGGTCCTGTTTTCTCATTGGCTGAAAGAGAAGTCTGTCTCTCACGGACTGTCCATCTGTCCATCAAAGTAGCCCCAGGCACTGGGAGACACTGTGGCCTTTCTCACTTGCAGACACATGCAGAGAAGACAGACAGTGAGAGAGAGAGAGAAAAACAGGGATCCTGAATCACACAAAGTGTTTCTGTATAAGTCATAAAGGCAGCATGTGTTAGAAGCAGCCATCCATACACATACACACACCACTGACAAGTGTAATTGGAGACTAAACAGAACGGCTGTAGTTTGACTGGATGAATCTTTAAGACAGACTGTGTGACTCTGTCTCTCCCAACAGGTGGGGAGAGGAAAACTACAAGCATTGCATACAACAATGTTGCATTAATCAAATTTATGTACATAAAAACATTAGGGAACCAATTTTAGACTCTAAGGTAGCCTTGACTGTGTTTAAGTGATCATAAGTGAATCCTAAAAACATACAACACAATAAATACAGGCTTAAAATACAGTAAGCCACAGGAGGTAAAACAAAGCAACATCAGATTAAAATATGATATATATATATATACACACATAAATTGCATTCACAAAAAAAAAAAATAAACAAATAAAAATTAGCAGAAAATGATTTTCTTGTACAAATTAATATAGTTTATTAGACTTGCATCATTAAAGTCACAGGTGCGTCACATATTTTACAGCTTCAAACCCTGGTCAAAAAAAAAAACAAAAGAACTAAATAGGCCTATACTTGAAAACACACACACATTTTAAGTCTTTATATTACCTAGATTGCTATTCCCCCCCTCCATTTAATTATTTAGCATATATACATACTGTACATTGAGAACAATGTATTTAAATGAGATGTAACCTCAATGAAATTTGTTTTCATAATCTAATGTAGTTAGGTTGATTTAGTAATGATAAATAACATAGCTAATTGAGAGATAATTTAGATGATATGTTTTAAGCTACATCTTGACATCTTTAGGCTACTTGACAAAAATGAAATACAGAAAAAAAATTGCAGATATAAACATGAGAGGAAAGATTTTGAGGGTGGCTAAGATGATTGAGGTGAGGTAAATAACTGGTGATTATGGTTGTAAATCAGTTACCATGGTAACTTTTCTGCAGATGGTGTGTCAATCTAGGAAATTCAGACCATCTGTTTGTGTAAACAACCCTTAGAAATGGCCAAAATTCAGCTACAGCGGGGCTTCAAGTTAGTTGTACAAATACACACACTTGAAAGTGTTAGTTAGCACTGATATTCATGTCAGCATCACAATCTCTATTGCCAGTGTATCCAAAAACACAAAGGACATGGCAGAGAAATGGAAGGGAAACTGTGTGCATCTCCGGATTAATATAGTGAAGACACCATAATAATATAACTGCACATTAAACTTCATTAAGGGTTTGATGTTAAACAATGACAATAGCAAGAATTTATGCATAGAGACACTGTGTGTGTGTGTGTGTGTGTGTGTCTGTGCACCCATGCCAAAGAGTCAGATGGGCCACAGAATGTTGTGAATAAATCATGAGATTTGTGATGCTCCAAGTAGAGCATTTTATTCTGTGACATGCAGAAACCAACAGCACTGATGTCTCACTGTGTGTGTGTCTCATCTGACTTGAGAATGTTTTCATCAGTGCTACGGGGTCATCAGATGCTTCAGAAGTTGATGAATCAGGGAACATGAGTTGCAGGAAAAAAACAAAAACCTGTCACATCCACATGACAACGAGAACACGACAACATTTAATTATTATAGGCTTTAAAAGAGTCTGTTGTCCATAAAACACAAGTCAATGAGGTTCAGTGTTGTTTTGAACCCCACTGACTTTCACTGTATTGATGAAAATAGAACAGAGAAAGCCATACAGGTTTGGAACAGCAAACATAGGGGGTTTTTATCTGTCCACTGGGAAACCAAGGCCAGTTTCAATCTACCAGGCTAACGAGACTTAGTCACTGGATATTCTCTTTTTTACAAGTCATTGCACTTTCCTAATTTCTGTACAAACTTTCCTACGACATTGCTATGCAATTATTTGAATGAGCTATCACATGGGTGCATATTAGCATAAAAAGCATGCAAAGACAATCTGAACATCTACCAGAAAAAGTATACCATCCAGTCACCCTTGTAATACTGCTTCTAGAGAACAAATCTCACTGTTTAAGAAATATATTAGATAGCATAGTCTTGTTAGCTGTAATGCTATCAGTGCTAATCTTGTCCCCCACAGGTAGGCTACTGGGATTGGTGAAGATGTAGTCACACAAACCTCTGTTTGATTTAATAAAACCTGCTGTATGTCTTGCATCCACCTGTAATGGCTTTAATGTTATTGTGCCGGTAAATATGTTAAAGTGCTCACCAAAATAGACCCACTGCTACAAAAAGCAACTAATTTATTAAACCTATGCAGCATGTTAGCAGAATAATTGAACATAAGTGCATGTGTGAACGCTGTCAAAGCTTTTATGGCATCAGATAAGCAGTGCATGGCATCACTAATAGCACATTAACTTCGCTTTTGCTGGTGTGTTTAAAATCCACTGAATGTGTGCATGTGTGTGCAAAAGAGAGAAAAAGACAAAAATAGAGTGACCTTTGAATTATATATATATATATATATATATATATATATATTATGAAGCAATGGTTAATATTCTGAAATTATTCGGAATTTCAAAAATAAAATCATTACAATTAATAGGTCTACAATGTTTTTATAAAATTTTTATCAAATTAAATACAGTTTCCATAGTATTAAAACATTATTTCATAAAAAATTTCATGTAATGTTGACAGTCCTTATAATATTTATATAGATATTTTTTTTAAGCAAATGAATCATTTCATAACGTTTGACCCCAACTTCTTGCCGTCATCTATCATTCTATTATAAGGGCACAGTGAATCAGTGTTGCCAGGGTCACGATTTTCCTGCACAGTTGGGCTATTTTGAACATGCAGTCACAAAAAAAATAAATTACAGAGCAGTGCATGGATTGTGATTTTTTTGGTTTTATAATGTACTGTGGCTGCCCAAAGTGTATATGGGCAAATAAAAATGAAAATAAATTGTTTATGGTAATGTGTATTATATTTGTAATGTATACCTGGCAACTTACGAATGGAGAGGTTGTCGTAACATCACAAACAACATGAGTTTCAGCCAGAAAAAACATGTTAGGGCTTTTACACAGCAGAAATAAACATGACAACAACCACTATAAGATGATAAACACATGATGTAGTTTGCATGTTATTTTCTTGAGATTTGGATATTTTCATAACAATATACCTACATCTGAAATGCTAATTTGTACAGCAATACAAAAAGGCATTTGTATAAGCTAAGGTAGATCTTTAAGAAAATTTAAACTTTAACTGAATGTATTTCAATAAATAAAAGCAACTTGTTCAATAAACCACCATTTAAAAAAAAAAAAAGTTTAGTTTTTTCCCCTGCTGTACTGAAATCGTACCGAACCATGAAGTTAAAAACGAGGTACGTACTGAACCATCATATTTATTTACCATTACACCTCTACAGTATACTACGTGCACACACCCAGATTATATGTATGCTTATACATGTACAGTATGTGTGTGTGTGTGTGCGTCAATTCAAGCACTTTAAGTGGTGTGAGCAATTCATGTAGTTGGTACTCATCTTTTCACGTGTAGATACAGCAGTTAAATATATGAAACAAACATCTCTCACTAGTACCGCTAACACTGGGTTGACGAAGGTCGTTGTAATTTGCAGAAGCTGTGTAATTAGCTGGCAGGCAAGCTCCATTTCGATCACATCCTCTGGGAACACGCTAATGTAGCACGCCACCAACTGCCACGCACAGATAGTAGAGCGTGATTAAACTCCCAAACCACGCCACGATATACTCACTGGAGATATTTCTGATCCACGGCCTCCAGTTATGTCCTCAAAATGCAGTTATAACAGAGGGAATGGACAGAAAATAAGAGTAGCAGAGAGAGCGAGGAGAAACACAAAAAAGTAATGGAAAATCGGGAAGATTGACAGCAGCCTTGAACGTGTCAGTTGCATTGCTGTCTATGCAGGGTCAGAAAGCTCAGTGATCAACAAAAATGATCTTCATTTGTGTTCTGAAGATAATCTAAGGTCTTACAATTTGGAGCGACATGAGAATAATTATTGACAGAATTTTTATTTTGAGGTGAGCTATGCCTTTAAGTCATCAAGGTTTGTCTAGTTAGCATGGCCATTGGAAGATACCACAACTGCATACCATGGGAGCAAAAAAACATGTTTCTCCAATGACAGTCACTCATTGCATGCATTTGGCAGGTGCTTTTATCCAAAAGGACTTATAGTGCACTCAGTTTATATATGTAACCATTAAATGTGTTCTCTGAGATTTGAATCCTTGACCTTGGCTTTGTTAGTACTATGCTCCAGTTGTTCTGCTGGAAAACTACAGGAACACTGTTTATATGAGAACAAATTCAAAAATAACCATATATTCTGACATACATTTATTTGAAAGCAACATGATAGCACTAATTTTTTATCACAGTATTGTAGATACAGCATTTTATCAGTGCCCAGTTTAGTTGTTGAAAAATCTTAAAGGGATTAAATTTACTTTTTCTTTTTCTTTGTTGCAGTTTTTGACATCACAGCTCACGTCATGCAATACAGGTTTGATTAGTTTAAAAACTGAACTGAGCTCCTATTGGGAAAACTGAGCGTACTTCCTGGGGGCCAAGTGCCATTGAGATAAAAAGCAACGCTACCAGATAGCTTTCTCCAGGTATTTTAGACCTCCTTGGGGGGTCCATCACTGATTGGTCTATTATAATGTGAAACTTTTTTAGAGGCTAGGACTCTCACCAGCAGATGTCAAAGGTCAAATCAGTTGGCTCTAGAGGTACCCCGAGGTCACAGAGCACGCCTCAGGTTATTTCACCAAACACAACCACATGACTAAACAAGTAAAAGACTGCTATAACATACCATTGCATTAATCTGAATGTGTAAATTTCACATATAAGATAATAGATCCATGGCTACCATAGCTTTTTAAACATGATATTGGACGCGACAGTGATGTTTTATTATATGCACTGAGCTATTATCTGAATCATTTTTGGGGTCAGCGGGCAACTACAATAGATTTACTATGGAAATGATTCCGTATAATGGAATATTTCTGTTAATGTTCCCCTCTATCAAATCAATGTTATCATTAAGTTAATCTAAAACTATTAAAATTGTTTTTGTTAATTGAAATTAACCTGAAATAAAATTAAACTTAAATATTAAAATGTTATAAAAGTAATGAAAAAGTATAAAATGAAAATGAAAATAAAATAAAAGCTACTTTACAAATATGAATATGAAAAACAAAATTTATACTGTATTTTTAATACTAAAATAACACCAATTTACGTATTTTAAAATACATTACCATGCAATTCAAGCATAAAGACTTATACCCAATGTTTCCTATGATCTGCATGTTCTTCATTTTGGAATTAAAAGTGTGTGTGTATGTGTGTATGTGTGTGTGTGCGCGCGTACATATATGTTTATTTTAGTGCTTTCAAACGATTAAACGTGAATAATCGCATAGAAAATTTGCCATTTGTTGCATTTGTATACATTATATATTTGTGTCTACTGTGCATATTAATTATGTATACTGTTTATAAATGCACAGACATACAGTATGTATTTTGAAAATATTTTTATGTTTATACACATATATTCATATTATATTTCTTGTATACACTATATATATATATATATATATATATGTTTATTTATGTACCACTACAGTACTTTTATTAAGAGAGCAATGACTGGTCAAAATTGTGTCACCATGTATGAGAAATGACCACACAGTCTGTCTGCCCCATCCCGGGTGGGCAACAGCTGCCAATCATCCTCTATCTCAGTCACAAAATCGGCCTGTGAAAAGCAGCTGAGAACAAAACGTGAGAGAGCAAGAAAGAGATGGCAATCTTAATCCCTTCATCACACCGTGATGAGGCACGACCTTGTCCTACAAATAGATTTGATGATAGGGGCTTTCCATAATAACCTGAAATACAGGGCCTCTTATATCAGCTGGTGTTGAAAAGCCAAAGTCTGGGAGACCATCGAAGCTTAAGCTAACGCTCCTAGCGCCTGTGCTAATATAATTACAGCTAGTCCAGACGGGGCACACGGGTCAGCCCACAAACCCAAGGAATGGCTCTGATCCTGGGCTAAGTGGGGTCTTCTTCCCCCTTTGGGTTCTTATGTAGGCCGTCACTTCTCAATTTAAGCCTAGGCCTTAATGACCTTCGCACCAAAAAGTGTAATGAGAGATATTATGTGCTTTAGGAACGCGAAATATGAACTAGCCAAGGGACTCTCTGCCAGACTGACCTCTGAACCACTGGGATTATTCCCGTGAGGGTTCGGGGAGCGCGGGGAGATGGAAAGCGTGTATCAACATCTGTGTGGCACAGGGTGACGGGTACTAAGCAGGAAAAGAAGAATTTAAACAAATACAAGGAAACATTTGTAAAGTTGAAAAAGCAATAAGCACATTAGTGATGTTTGTCTACAGCAATCTGTTTAAACCAGCAGTCAGACGAAAACAAAACACATTTCCTTTGCTACGTGCCACAGAAGCAGTGAACTCGAAACTAAGAACACACATTAGCACTCAAACCCAAACTATAAACAACTTGCTGAGGTACTCTTAAAGGTATTGAGTTTTAACAAATCACAACCGTTTATAAAAGTATCCATTACCTAATTCTGTTTAGGTCTAGCCCTGAGGTGTCAAGTCACTGAGAATTGTAACCAATCACAGTCATTTCTGTTGTGCTCATGGACGCAAAGCTAGGCCAACCAGATGTCTTGGAAAGTTGGAATTAGCCTGTTGCTCATGGGCGGCGGGTGGTCCTGACGTTTGGGGAGGCTGCGTGACCAACTTTTATAGACAGCACAAGGGTTGAACTGCTGGCCATTAGATATAATTAACTATAGGCAAGAGTCTCAGAAATAATAATACCTGCAATGATAATGATGAATAATAACCAAAACAAGACTTTTAGTTCAAAATCAAATTTAATTTTTTATATAAGAACAATTCAAATTCAATTGAAATCATGTTAGCATGTTAGCGGGCTGTCATCTGTCCGTCTGTCTCTACTTCTCTCTTCCCTCGTCTTTGGACTTCGGTGCTATGATGAGGAGAGATAATGGGGCTGGGCGAAGAGAATTGAGCATCGGAATTAAGGCTGCAGTCCGTGGTTCTGAATTCACAATGAGAATTTTACAACGAACGATGGTAAATTACCGGGAAGTGCTCAAATGAATGATTATCTTACCTTAATGTAGTAGCATG
>JAUMHE010000330.1:1738953-1755945 GCA_032359235.1 Enteromius mattozi | reverse complement strand
CCGATCTAATGGCATTATTGCATATATGTAGGGGTGTGAATTTTCAATGTAAACAGTCAAGACTGTTTTATTTAAATTATATTATTTACACATTTATGAGCACATAACCCAACCCCTGCCCTAAACCTACCATCTGTCGATAAAACACAAGATATAGCAGGCAGATACAACCACTGTCGTAATTTATATGAAAGATATTAATATTCCAAGTCTTTTGAGGCAAAACGGTTGATTTAAAAGTGGAATAGACGTAGTCGCTGTCTCCGTCTTCCGTATACTTCCTGTGTGCCGCTACAGTCTGTGCGCGCTTTCAAAAAAATGCAGCTACAAGAATCCTTGCGTCAACGTTGGTTGTGAAATGCCATTGGCTCTTGTGTGTCTTTGATTGATTGCACCATGCCGTTGTGAAATACTACTGGCTCTTGTGTATCTCGTGACCGATTGCATCCTGCTATGGGACGGGAGTATGTTTTCTGAATGAGATGTGAGTGCATTAATGGAGCGGGATCATTTTTACTGATTAAAACCTTGTGTTTTACAGTCTTCTTCACATAAAGCCTTCGTATGGCATCAGAAGACTTGGAATGTGACACGACTTGTTTGTAATGTATTTATACTGCTTGTTCATGATTAGTTTGTGCAATAAATACCTGTAACTGCATTTGTCTGTGTGTGTGTTTTATATTGTTTAGAGGTGGGTAGGTTTAGGGTAGGGGTGGGGTTTGGTGCTCCAATAAAAATAAAAAATTATATAATAAATTTATATATGCATGCAAACCATTACATTAAGCAAAACAACTGAAAACAATGGAGGACCCTTTACGTCGAAAAGTGACTAAAAAGGGGTACCTTGAGCTTCAAAAAGCAACGCAAAAGGGTCTAAGAGTCAAAATGTGACAATAGTATTAGTAGTATAGCATTACTGTACATTACAGTTTTACAGTTTATTAGAGTTTTGCTTTTTTGTTGTTGTTGTTGTGGGTGCATTTAACTTATACAAATAACTATTTTAATATATTTATATTTTAAAATTTAAATTACATCAGTCTTCTGTGTCACATGATCCTTCAGAAACAATTCTAATATGCTGATTTAGTGCTCAACGACAAGTTTTTCTAGAATTCTTATATGAATAAAGTTAAGAATTAATTTGAAATATATATTTTTTTACCATTATAGAACATAGTACATTACCGTATTTGTTTTAAAGGAACCGTATGTAAGAAATGGCCAAAACTGGTACTGCAATCACTTTCAAAATACTTTCAAAATACTGTTGAGCGGTGTCTCCCCTCCCCCTCCCCATTGACTAGAGGTTGCCAGATAAGTTGCAGGATCCAGGAATGTTTAGGCTGCTTAAATTATGAATCTTACCTGTCCAGGAGAAAATTTGCAACATTGGGGTCTTTTTTCAAGTTCTTCTCCGCTTTTGTCTGTCTCCATCGTTCAAACGCTTCTCCAATGCAAACCCTTTTCTTATTTCGCACTTTGTCACGCCGTATTTCGGATTCATAGCGAGGTCTTTTAGGTTTCGTACTCGAAATGTTAGACATTTTTTTTAGTAGCTGCTGCAGCCGCGTCACTTCATGCAGAGCAGGCAACCTGGATGCCGAAACACTACTGACTTCGTGATTGGGAGATAGATGGAGGGTGGCGCTTCAGACCAAAACAAAACATGACAACATAAACATCAGTTGAGGGCTTCAACTGCGCTTTTTAAACGAGAATATCCAGGTTGTACTAGTGCTGTCAGCGATATGAGTACTTGAAATTAATATGTTTTCTTAATGCCTGTTGAACATAACAGGGCCATTTTATGATTATTAAAATACATTTCTTACATACGGTTCCTTTAACTGTTCCTTTTGATAAATGTAACACTTCCTTGCTGAATACAAATATTGCTTACTAAACTATTGAACGGTAGAACAGACTTGTTTAGGGTAATGGACTAATACCACCTTGTCATATGACCCCACACCTGTACATGACATAATTTCATATTTTCCTGGAACTGGCTAAATATGTCCAAACAAGCCTATGATTCATACTAAACATTCAGGGCTTAGGTTATTGCCGTCATTATCATGACATTGCGTCATGAACTTCACTGAATTCATTACAACATTTGCCATTTCACAAATCACACAGATGGTCTACAATATAAGCACAACAAGTGGCATAACTAGTAATGTCAGTTAAAACTTTATTCAAAACTTGGATATCCATTTGTGAAAGGTATTTCAAGAAGATAAGAATCCTGACAGGTTACACAAAGTTCCTTCCCTGCCATCATTTTACCCTTAGGGCAACGCTTCCCAGACACATATTAGCCCTAGTCCCAATCTAATAACTATTTTGAACCATGGATCATTACTTAGAGCACAAGATTAGCTTGTCCAGGAAAAGGCGCATATCCACTTGCTAAATAGTCTGAGCATGAAAAACAAAAATCATCCTGGAGAATGAATTAAAGTGGAATCAGCTGAAAGATCAGTGGATATAATAGTGTATACTGAAGACTGGACAGCTCTGGTAACTTATTACATTCAAATATATGATTCCCTACTTCAAAATGACAAATGATGAAATTACTAATGATTTTCCTGATAACAGTGTTCTTTATGAAAATGACAGAAGCAGCACTAGGAACAATATAAGCTCTGAATGACTTGGGACTTTACTGTAATAACATTTTATCCAGAAAAAAAACACAATATATTGTGCATTATTTATGATAGCACAATATATTTAATGAGATATTACCTTAATATCACACTATTGCTAACTGTAAAACATCCAATATGTGCATGTCAGATTTCTGTGACGGATAAAGTCTCATTTTGATTGGTCTCTCTTTCTGTCTCTTCTAAATAAAGACACACACATAACGCATTTGCCCACAGGAGAATGAATGGCTTTGATAAGCCCCTATAATACATGAGAGACCACTAAAGCAGCGTGACCGATCTGCAGTGCAGCGCCACGAAGGCCCTTCTATCCTGAAAGCAGGCCAGAGGAAACTGCCAGCCTCTGAGCCAAGATGGCCGCCAGCGCTGGTTTCTAGCCACTAGGAAGCGCCCAGAGGCCGACTTCCTCTGGCGCCAGCCAATCTGAATCCACTCGTATTTGTTTTGCAGCGGTCTCACGGCCCCCGTTTGTGTATCGGTTTCCCATTTGCAGTCTCTCTAAACAAGCATGACCTGCGTTATAACTGCCCCCTTCAGAGAAGAAGGGAATTAACAAAAGTAATTCAAACAGTGTTTTGCAGCAGCATTTGGGAAGAATTTAGTGTATTAATGAAAGCATTTCGACTCGAGGTGTACCCCAAAGAGTGAGAGCGGGAAAAAGACAGACAGAAATAATAGAGAGAGGTCTGGATTGAGTTAGAATCTGAGGTTGATTTGAGTCGATAGTGGTCAAAGCACAAAGCAAAGGATTCACTTTTAGTCGGTTCTCTACAGGAGGGCACATAACTCTGAGCCCTACAGACTAAACACACAGCATGCATCCACCCAACATTCACAATTACAGCACAGCCATTCTCACAGTCACAATACTGTCATTTAAACAATCTACTACTAACATTGCCCATGATTTTTTATTTTTTTCCTCTAACTTTTTTGATCCACTTCAAATGTTACTACTGTATATTTTATTGTACCACAGTGTACCACATACTTCAGTGCTTTAAAAAAGGATGTGAAAATAGATTTTTACTTTAAAAAAACTGGCAAATTTATGTAAATAAACTTTTCTATAAAAAATAATTTAATAAATAAATAAATAATTTAAAGTTAAACCAACCCAGTCTCACGGCAATTCGTACATATTTTACAAGGTGGCTAATTCATACAAATTTGTACAACCTCACACAAATTCATTTGCTAAATCGTATGTATTTTACGAGTTGCCAATTTGTATTAATTTGTATGAATGACCTACACCTAACCCTGCCCCTAAACCTACCCGTCACTGGGGTTTAGACAAATCATACAAAATCAAGTGAGGTCGTACGAATTTGTATGAATTAGTACGATTTTGCCACTTCGTACGAATACGTATGAATTGGTCATGAGACTGTGTTGGTTAAACATATGATGATGATGCTTTCATTCTTTCATAATAATAATATACAGTAAAACCACCCTTGCTTAAAATAACCAAATACATAATTACATGTATACAGCATTGCATACTATTAAAAATAGCTTTTCCACAACATTTTCTAAAGCATTTTCTATAAGAGGGACTTTTAGCCCTACTGAATTTCACTATTCTATTCTATATAATTTCCAACAGAGAACCAAAGTGAAGCATTACACAGTATTTGTGGCTCACATGCTGCTACAGAGCATACAAATCTGAAATCCCAAAAGGCCGTCATGGGTGTTAATAGATTCCTGTATGTAGAGCATCTTTTCATGAACAGGTTGAATCCTGCATACAATTTTCAATTAAAACAGATTGCAATGAACTCCAAATTGAGACTTGTTTCATCAACACCTTTTGATGTGTTTGTGCACATGCGTTTAAACTGAATTAGAAAGCGTGAGATGAGGAGATGATCGTGGCCGTGTTCAGCATGTTGAAGGTGAGAGCAATCAGATGGCGTGAAGGAGAGAGATAGCGAGATCAAAGGGAGGTGCAGAAAATAAATAAAGGAGGTCTCACCTTCTTACACAGACCTCTCCTCGCCGACAAAGTCTGTTCAGTCTCTTTTCATGAAAAGGGTGATAATTTAGGTCTGTGGAAAGTAGAAGTAGAGTAAAATAAAGTTTGTAAAAAAAAATTTAAAAACTTTTTACACACAAATGAACAAATCAATGAATCATCCCAAAATCAATATAAAAACATTTAACTATATTATTCCATTAAAAAGAATACATTTGACCTAAATATAAAACTACCGCAGTATTTGTTGACAGTAGTGCGGTGTAGTTCCGGAAAAGTGTCTGAATGCAAAGTTTCCACCCACCCCAATTTTTTTTCCTCCACCATGTCCCTTAAGGGGCTCCGTAATATTGTTTGTTGTTGTTATTATTATTGCATTTCTTTCTTTTTTTTTTTTTAAGGTAGAGTTCGGGTTAGTCTGTCGTGATCATAATTAGCCTTACATAAAACATCTGAAGTCTATCTCATTTAAAGAGATAAATGTGTGTGTAAATAATTTTCCCCATTACACTCCTCTTCTGTTTATCCCTGGGCAATGGAGACCAGATTTTCCTATAAAAGCTTGTACACAGCCTTGAAAACCAATGTTGCCAATATATAAATGATAAAATAATGTGTGGAGAAGCATCAGAGATGGACACTCTGGGTGTGCTGACAGAAAGCATTTAACAGCCGCAAAGGGACATTTCTTTGATGTCCCTCCAACTAATGTCTTTATTAGAATTGAGATCATAAGAAGCAAATAAGTTCCTTTTCAGGAACTTGAACTGCGTCAAAACGGCCACTATCGAGAGAGCTTCACCAGCGTTTCCCACGTTCGTAGTCTTGCGCTGCCGCCGAGGCGGAGCCGTGGCTGCACTCGCGGGGATCGCCAAGGGATCTGATAGAGGAGTTTGAGAGGCTGGTTTTTGCCTATCTCTCTCCTCTCATTTCAGAGCTCTCAATCGCCCTGGTATGAGGAGTAAAACATTGCCTCGGGTTGAATAGACGCTCACGAGCTCTCTATCACCCGGCGCAGCTTTGCTTTGAAGGCTCCGCCTTTGCCCCAAGACATTATGTCGTACACTGACGCTTTGGGGTATGGGTACTCTGCAGAAGGTCATGCTGGTATGTGTCTGCACACTACTGCTGTGTTACAGGCATGCCAGAAAGACCTGCTGAATGAGGTGAATAGCGTGCCTTTGGGTCTGCTCGGTGACTCATGGGGTCACATATATAAGCGGTGGCATTTACAGTGCTACAACCCCGCTTTCCAGCTGCCTGGAGATGCTGGCTGTGTCTCTAGCATGGAAACATTTTCTCCCAGACCTGAGAGATCATCACGTGTTGGTGCACACCGATAACACAGTGGCGGACTCCAATATAAACCACTAGGGAGGTCTGCGTTCACGCACCTTATACAAGCTGGCGTGCCAGATCCTTGTGTGGTCCCAGGGCAAACTCCTCTCACTGAAAGCAGTGCATATTCTTGGGCATCTAAACATGGGAGCTCCACTGGGGCTGGATGGCATGGTATAGACGTGGCCGAGCCTTCATCTGTATGCCTTCCCCCCGATCGTTCTGCTCCCAGGAGTTCTGGAGCGAGTACGTCAGGTCGCGGTCAGCCTACTGTTAGTAGCACTGTTCTGGCCAGGCCGAGTATGGTTCTCGGACCTCATTTTCCTCCTCAACGGCTCTCCTTGGGAGATTCCGGTCAGGAGGGATCTCCTCTCTCAGGCAGGGGGTACCCGTTTGCACCCTTAACCGGAGTTATGGAAACTGTGGGTATGGCCCCTGAGGGGGGCGCAATTCATAGCCTCCCAGTCACTCGACTGAGGTTGTTGAGACCATCCTCCAATCCAGAGCTCCCTCCATGAGGAAAGTGTATGCTTTGAAGTGGAAATTCTTTACTTCATGGTGCAGAGTTCACAAGCAAGACCTTACTGCCCAGGTGGTACAGTTCTTGAGTACTTGCAGGCTAGATTCTCTGCAGGGGTATCCCACTCCACATTGTGGTGCATGTGGCGACATTATCGGCTTCCCACTCACCATTTGATGGAAAGTCAGTGGGCAATCACCCCCTGGTAGTATGCTTCCTGCACAGTGCGCAGATGATGAGGCCACCATTGCGATCTTGTGACCCCATGTAGGACCTGGTGGTGGTGCAAGAGGCAGGCCCTTTCAGTTTACTTTGTGCCTGGACTAGCCAAAGCATTTTTGTACCCTAGAGCAGCCATATCCATAAAGCATCCATAAAGTCCTCACCGTGCACCACGGCCAATGGTACTACAGGTTTTTCATCCTCCTTCCTTTTAGGGTCCAGAAGTGTACGCCTCTGCAGGGGTATGCCACTCCACATTTAAGTGCATGTGGTGGCTTAATCGGCTTACCACTTGCTATTTGGTGGAAAGACGGTGGGCTAATATCCCCTGTCGATACGCTTTCTCCGCAGATCAGGTGAAGCTTACGTCCACAGAGCTTCTGTGGAGGAGGTCGGACCAACTGTTTGTTTGTTTCGGTCCTCCTAAGAGGGGTCTGCCTGTATCCAAGCTGACCCTTAGCAGGTGGGTTGTGGATGTTATTTCAATGGCTTATGAGTCTTCTGTTCTCCCCTCGGCGAAGGGAGTCAGGGCTCACTCAACTCGGAGTGTGGTGGCATCTAAGGCCTTCCTTGCAGGTGTCTCGGTTCAAGACATCTGCAGGGCTGCTGGCTGGTCTACGCCTTTGACCTCTGTTAGGTTGTATGGCCTGGACCTTCGAGACACTCCGGGCTCTGTAGTCCTAATGCCTTAGTTGTGCTGCATCCACACTAGGCAGGGACTTGTGAGTCTGGAGGCGTGGGTACTCATTCCCATAGCGTTTTGACGCAGTTCGAGTTCCTGAAAAGGAACGTCTCTAGGTTACGTATGTAACCCCAGTTCCTTGAAGGAATGAGACACTGCATCTCTTTGCCCCACTCCCGGCGTCCCTGCCAGTGCTTGCTTCATTTCTGAGGCTGGTGGTGGTATCTCTGCACATGCTTTTGAGCCCCCTGGTCTCTGACGTCACCCGCCTATGACGTCTCGCCCGTCCGTTGGACAGATTACACAGCAGATTCAGAGCGTGGTCACGCTGGAGGCGTTCCCATAGCATTTTGACGCAGTGTCTCATTCCTTCAAGGAAACGTGGTTACATACGTAACCCGGAGATGTGTTTTTGGGTGGGCAGCTGGATCAGAGAGTGCATGTGTGTGTGTATGTGTGTACTGGCTCCTTTGAAATGCAGAGGGCTGAAGGACGTTTAAACTCCAATTACAGAGTGCCAGAACAGGTCTATTTTACCCACTATGACAGCCAGATCAATTGCCTCATTAATACACACACACACACACAGAGGTCTGTCCAGGTAAGAAACAAAAAAGAAAAAGATCAAGGCTAAAAAAATGTCATTATGCTTAGTAGTTTCACTACTTAATCAATACATAAGCAACATCAAAGTAAATGTTCTTTTAATGAATGGCCTCATAATAAGGAAAAAGTCACTAAAATAAGATCTAAGAAACTCAAACTATGAAACGCAATACTAAAAATATTACACATTATAACATCGATTGAAAATTATATAAAATGCACTTTTATTTCACATACTTGAAGTAAAATGGAAGAATTTATACATATTGTACTGTACATAAAATTAACTTCCTGTGTGTGTGTTTAATTCTTTATATATTTTTTTATTTTGATTACAGATGTCCTGAATAAACTTTTTACACGTTTTTCATATATATATATATATATATATATATATATAGTTTCAACTCCAGCCTCTTCTTGTGCGTTCTAGAGGAAGGTTCTGTTTATTTTTGTTTGGCCATTCAGCGTGAAGGTCCAGGATGCTCAAGTCTGGTGTGGGATCCACTTGATTGATGCACATATTTGGTGACTAAACACACATCAGTTGTGAGCACAGAGACATGTGTCAGCTTTGAAAAATAAGAGCCTGTTTCTCTGCTATAAACTATTTGTTTGAATAATCCCGTTAAACCGGCAGAATCCAGAAGGACTGTGGAGTGGTACACAGTCACTAGTGCCACTGTCACAACAGGAGTTAGGAATGTTATTGCTTCCAAAATATATAAACTTTTTTTTTCCTGCTCCAAGTGGCAGCAAAGAATTTCCTAAGTGAAAAGCAACCTCAGATGAACTCATGCAGCTTTCTTTTATTTTCTTTTTCTTTTTTTTTTTTTTTGGATACATGTGTGGTCTTGGTATTTTTCTCTACTCATAAAACAGGTTAATATCGTGCCAAAAATATTGGTCAACGCAATTAAACACAATAAAGATAATTGCACAATTGTGTTTCAAAGGATATAAAGGAAAAATGTACAAATGTGCTTTCAGTGGAAGTTTATGCTCATGAGAGACAAAAAATAAAGAAAGAGAAACAGAAGAAAACACACATGCAGATGAAAAGCACTCTTTTATTTAACATTAAATGAATGCATTAACAATGTATTGCCTTCCAGTAAAAACAGTACCTATGTTTTACATGTATTTAAAGTGATATAAGTTCATGTAAGTTCAAAATACTGAATAATGCAAAGTGCAATGCAATTTTAAACATCCAGTTAAATGCTACAGCCTGCTTTTCCTCTCTTGTACTGTTCATCAGAACTTAAACTGTTTGTACCAGAAGCTCTGCAATATGAAACAGATGGCACTATTAGAGTATTATCATATTTCTAAATGAAAATGAAGAGCGGGGTTATTGGAAGGGCTTTGTCTGGCTTTGGCTGAGTTAGAGCTGTTGATTGCAGTGATAACAGGACAGAGAATAGAGCGAAGCATGCAAAGTAAACCACAAGCCTGTGCCAGCGCACTGTTGCTTTCCTGAGAAACCCCATTTCTCAATTTTGGGCAAATTATATTGTATTTATTTCTTTATTTTGCATTTTACTGGTGTCCAAAAAACCTACGTATGAAACGGTACATCAAACACTTCATTCTGAGCCTGCCAAACTTACAGTACAATGTCCTTTTTGTGTTTCCATTCATATTTTAAGCAGACGATTTTCCTTTATATAATAATCAAACTAGTTATAGATTAATTTTCAGCAGCTGTTATTACTCCTGTCTTTAGTGTCACATGATCCTTCATAAATCATTCTGATATGTTGATTTGATGCGGAAATGGTGATATTTCATAGGGTTTTTAATGAATAGAAACTTCAAGAGAAAAGCATTTATTTTATTTTTTAATTTTTTTTATGTCTTTACTGTAATTTTTTAAAAATCATTTTACTGCACTTTTCCCCCAAATTAAACATAAAAATTAAAAAGCCAAATTATAGATTATTCTCAAAGCTCGAACTTTCCAGATCCACATGCTCTCAAATCATTCAAAATAATCTGAAAATGAACTTAGTGAAGTTTGACTGCAGAGTTGCCAGCTGAGAGCCATGTGTTGTGCAGTTGTAGCACCGCATTCGGATCACAATTATCTAGTATTTAGTTTGGGCAAGCAACACAACTGACAGCAAACAACAGCTGGCTCGGCTAAAAGACAAAAGTAAACAAACAACATTTGTCTTCGTTTGAAACTTTTACAGCTACTCGTATGCTGATTTCTCATAAGAGCTTTGCTGCTGGTGATCATGCTGAGACAGAACTGCGTCACGAGGCGACATTCTCTTCATAATGAACAGATTTGGATTAATGTCAGCCTTTGAGCGATGGCACATCTAAATGTCAGAACCAAATTACCTGTTGCTAACAGATGTGTACTGTCCGAAGTAAGCACAGATGAGAATGCAGTAACAAAGACTATGTATTTTAAATTCTAAAGCAAATCAGTTTTGCTATGCAGTTGGATCCAAAGGTTCATTGTTAACTAAGACAAATGCTGACTCTATATGAGTCTATTAGACGTTTCCATTTTATCATCCATCATACGGAAATTGTCTAAATGACTTAAACTTACTGAACAGTTCTCCTATATTAGCTTAAAATAACCCCATTTACTATATGAGCAATAGGGATAGTGATGCTGTCCTTTGCAAACACCACTAATGATATTTTTGCTTGAAGGAGCTGGAAGTGAAGGATGTCTTTTACAGTGAGACCTGCAGGTTCAGACCTTTCAGTGTGAGCAGGTTGTTAGCAATACGGCTGTTTGTAGTAGCCGGTGTATTTATTTATTTTCCCAGTTCTACATCTCAGCAGACTCCAAACACCTGAAAAAGTGTTTGTGAAGGCCAGTGGCAGAGCTGGAGTCCAGTAATGAACAATTACCCACATCCTCTCCACACCCTCACTGCTCCTTTAGCCACCAGCACAACATCACAAAGAACAACATGACTTCCCCTACAGCTGAGAAACACTGTCTGCTGCAGTCAGTTATCCATCCATCCGTCTTATATTTATTCATCTGTCTATAAGTCTGCCCATCTATCCCTGTCTATCAATCAATCCATCCATCCGTCTGTCCGTCTCTCTGTCTATTCATTCATTTATCTATCTGTCTGTCTATTAATCCATCTATTTATTCATCTATTTATCTGTTCATCCATCCATCCATCCATCCATCCATCCATCCATCTATCAATCCTTTAAACAAGGGAAACACTGCATCAAACATCAATGGAACACAATTAAGCTATATTATTTTCAGGGTTTATCCAGGGTGCTCACTGTGCAATTTTGTTTTTCTAACTTTTATGATTGTTACACGTCAGATTGTGTTATATGGCTCCAGCAAGATCTTGGGTAAAAGCCAAGGTAGACACCAACAATCTTTTTTATGTCAGACAGTACGATATACATCTTCACACAGACTTTGGTCATGATTGACTGACTCGGCAACTCTGCATTTTATCATCAATCGTGCCACAGTCTGACTCTCTGACATGCAAAATTGAAATGATTTTGCAAAAACTCAAGCAAGCACCTGCATTAATGAAAAAATTATTGAAGTAGTGGCTGATGAAAGAGGGAATTTTTGCTTGTTCTTTAGCATGAACTCAAAGTAATTACTACAAACGAAATGAGATTTTAACAACATATTAGTTGCATAACACAAGCAATTTTTAACTGAATGCCACACATGTAGACATTATCAGTTGATGTTTTCCTATTGGCTCTTTCTTAGATGGCCAACCAATAAGAATTAACACTGCAGGCGTACAATACCTGAATTTGCTTCACACTGCAAAACTGTGGTAACTTTAGAATGAATAAAAAGGCACATTTCTCCTATAAATAAATCCTGGCTGCTATAGTAATCAAACCTCCCGTCAGTAATGAAACTCAGAAACTCGGAAAACAGATTTCACCATCAAGCCGACGCAACCAGTAAATAATGGGCACTAATCTCCCCCGGCTGCCCTCTGCCCTCCCACACTCCCATTCTCTTTTTCATCAAGTCCCCCACTCATTCTCGCGCTCTGTCTGTTTTTACGAGGTGTAACCATTCTCAGTTTTACAGTAATGGTGGGGCTCATTATCCCTCCATTTCATAATCCCTGCATGTGTGACTCTCTCGTTCTCTCGCCGAGGTGCTTTTTAAAGGCATGCCACCCTTACCAAGGGCTCTGGAAATAAGACGTTTTGGTCATTAACTTTTATCCCTTGACTTGGTGAGCCATTTACATGAGAATGCCAGAATTTCACAATCATAAAAAAATCTCTAAGATGCAGAAATGGTGACAAGTGAAATTAACAAACGATTGAAGAAGTGAACAGTGATATTATTAGAGAAGCTTTTGAGTCAAATTATCTGATGCCAAAGTGTGTGTCTGTGCGACAGTCAGAGCAATTGTTCAACGGCCTTGTCTTCTTTTCTAATTAAGTATCTCCTTTGAGACAAACCAGAGCTATGTCATGTACAAGAAAACGTCTTATAAAGGAATATGCACTGCATAATGCTGGGAAATCAGAGAAATGAACAGATAAAAATAAACGGAACTGTGGAATGTGACTATTTTAGGTCATGTAGTCCTAGCAGGGATTATATTTACAATTGATGGTTGAGTAACGGTGGCCATTAAAATCGCTAAACTGAGAGCCACAGCAGGGTACTTACCAGTTGCATATTTTGCCTGGTGCATTGTGGGTAACTTGGCCATCCTTTGGGATTTTGGCGAGAAATCACTGCGTCAAGGCATTATGTGTGGATATAAACCCTGTAATTCAGAGCCCCTAATTGTATGTGTAAGTGTGTAGTTGTGTTTCTGCTACAGTGTACAGGCTTAGGTGCATATACAACAATATGGAAAAATGTTAAACATTTCTTAGTGGTTGATAGACATAACTTTAAAAAAAACACAGCATCTTGAAAAAAATGTGTTCATAAACACATTTATACATTTCTATACAATGTTTGCAAATGAAAATTGTTTGCATTTTTTCTAATCTGCTATATTTTTACAAGCGAAATGTATATGTAGTAATATACATTTACAGTCAGGCTACATCGTGTGAGCTCCATCTTCATACTATCAGTATTTTGGATCACTGCCGGGATAATTACGGAACACATTTGTGCTGAAATTGATTCATTGATGGTCGATAAGCTTAATTGATTAAATTATTAACATTAACAAGTGCTGTAAACCATTAGAGGAGGTCAATTACAATTTTGATTATTTCACAATCCGTTTTATAGATTGGGAAGAATACGTCAACCAAATAAATTGCAAAGGCAGGGCAATTATTATACATGAGGGATATTAGATTGTGATCTGTTACACAATGAATGAAACCCCTTTGGCATGCTGCCTGTCAGTGGCTACAGAAATGCTTGGGTTTTTTTTAATACTTACCAAAATATATTCAATCTATCTTTACTTAAAAAGGCTGGCAAATGTTACAATGTGTTTACATCTAACTGGATGAAAAAAAAGAAGAGAAAAGAAAAAAGGAAGAGCCTTCTCCGCTTACTGAATAAAACATTCAAGCTCATCTGATGAGATAAACTTAGGTCATGTGATAAGTTAGCACACTACAATTTAAAATGCTTATCAAATACTGCCTAAAAACTATATATGCAGTGTATACGTTAGTAAGCTTGTGCGTGGATTTGAGCATGGATAATGTTTTATTTATTTTATCTTACTTTTGATTGATTTGACAGTTTAGCCACTATTAATCCAACAATTAGCAATATCAGGGAGAGCTCATTTTTCTTGCTCTAAGGCATGTTCATGCATACCTGTTAACACTAGTCATCTTCCCAAGTAAGATAATTAAGATTATTAACTAGCTACTGAGATAAATTAATATGGTCTCAATTCAATTCCAATTTTTATAGCATGAAAATTCCTCTGTGATAACAGACTGAAAATTAGATTAACTGAGCCTCTGCAACCAGAACTGCAGCCTTTCTTCATTAAAGGCTAATATTATGATCAATATAATGATTTTGTTTGATTTTTGATTAACAGCACTTTGGCATACTGCCGATTACTACAGTGTCCCATCATAAACTTTTTCATTTTCCTTTAAAGAGGTAGTTTTTCATAAATTAAAGAGCGTTCAATATTTACTGCCATATATATGTATATATACACACACTACCTTTATTTCTGAGAGTATATATATATATATACATATACTTTTTTTTTCTATGTCTAAGCCTTTTTTGTGGAAGAAAAAAAGTAGATGTTACAGGCAGAATCTTTGTTACAGGCAGAAAATTTGTCACACAAACATGAATATAAATAAATATTATAATGAAAACTTATGTCAAAAGACACAAATTAATTAAATTTATTAAGTGTCATCTATCTGCCTGAAGTTATAATCCCTGACTCCTAAACATAGCTGTCACATTGTCCTGATTAATGAATATTATCCCTCCTCTGACCAGTGCTATTGTTCCAGCAGGTAAGTCTCTTAAAACCCAGAGCTGTTCTGAGGGTAGTAAAACACGTTCCAAATGTCTCAGCTGTGAAACGTCTCCACCCACTGTGGCAAATGAGAAATGACTGCGGTGGCACTCCCTTGAATTAAAATAAAAATGCAATGGGTCACTCCTCATCCTTTCCTAATGAGTCTCTGAAGAAATCCGTTTCCCTGGGCAGCTTCCATGAAAAAGAGAAAACAATGATGATCACTTAGCCAAGCCTATTGCTATACGCGCATCACACACCGACACGTACATCAGATATACATCAGCCTGCATTAACCGACGTGTTTGCCACCACACACATGCCCGCACATAAATTTGAGGACATATCATCGTTCCTTAGAACCCATCAAAGCAATTCTTTCCAGCCTCAGGACAAAGCCCTGGCGGTTCTGTCTTGATCCCTTTGAACTCAATTTAAAAGTAAATATGCTGTTCTCCTGCGGTGTGTCAAAGCACCAGACGCTCCGTAACGGTACCCTCACATACTTACCAGTACACCTCAGCAGTTTCCGCATACAGTACAGCTAGTGTGTGTGTAATCAGGAGAAAGGAAAAAGAGAGCGGGGGAGAAAGAAAGGAGAAGGGAGCGAGCCTCAGGACAATTTTCTGTTTCTTTTTGCAAGCTCTAAGTTAAGAGCGCTGACTCTTTGCTCATGGCAGTTCAACCTCCAGCTCTGATGACCTTGTTTCTTATTACGCTGCTGGCTCTATAATATGAATTATACGTTACAATAACTAAACAAGAGTGGAGAAGGGAAAAAAATAAATAATTTGTCTGTGCTGCTAATTTAAAATCAAACAACAAAAACAGAAAGTCACTCACTACTCTTGATTGTATAAATTTAGTCCCTTTTTAAGAATACGTGTCTTACTTGAATGCTAATGTACTATGTACTGCTCACAGAGAGAGAAGCTAAACTAATAAGGCATATGGATGATTGGGCGGGGCCTGTTCCAATGTGACAGCATCTTGGAAATCATTCTTTAATGCCTCATTTTTATGAAGAAAATAACAAATGGAGTGAATGGATTTTTACCACAACAGAGTGGTTGTGTAAGTGAATTTAGCATAATATTTGCAAAATATTCCCTTGTTTTTTGTTCTGGCCACTGCTGTTAAATAAGAAGACAAATATGCAGATTCGAAAAATAGCAATTTACAGATTGACATAAGAGAGAATAAATCATGACACAAATTCCAGTTTTGGGTCAGTTAGTCCTTTAACCACATTGTTTAGTTCTAAGATCTATTAAAACAGACACATACGCACACTTCAGTGTAGATCTGTCTGAAGTGGCTTATATTGGATTTATATCAAATTTTCACCAGCATGTGCTAACCCAAAATCTTAAACAGCACCCATGGTTTCTCTATAATGACTTCAGCATGTTATTGTAACCTTCCCACTGATCCCATATCAGTGCCGTCCTAAACACAGTGTAGCTCTTACATCAGGAGGTTTTGTGTTCTTGTGTTTCTGTGGTTATTGTACCTCTGACTACCCAGAAACCACCACTAAATTATTTTTACTGCTGATATTTTGTCTACTACAAGCAACCAAAGTCTAGATGATTAAACGTTATGTTCTGGCACAAATGTTCTTTGTCACCTTAACACAAAGTTCTACTCACTATTAGTATTGGACAATACAGCTAAATATTGCATATCAATATTATATTTTCAGCTGGCAAGAAAGAAGAGTGAACTGTTATTAAACTTTGCTCAGTGCTCTAAAGACACAAATAACAAGCAAAATGTGTTTTCTTCATATCAAATTAAGTTCCCATTGAAACAAGGAATTGATTCAAGCTATTTTCTTTTAAGGTGTTTATTCTGCACACAAACACAGATTCACAGACAAAGATGGCTTGATTGAGTCCAGTTTCCAATCTGCAATTATCGTTGTTTTGTGCGATTTTCCCATTAAAAAAAAAAAATCAGCAGAAAAACAATTTATTTCTGATAAAAATGTTTATTTTTTTCTTTTTCTGTTCCCCTGTAGCATTCTGGAAGGTTAGACTTTAGATGAAGCTTAATTAGTCTCTGGTTCAGCCATTATGTTCTCGGCGGTCTTGTCAGGCCACACAGTGATGTTGAGCTGGCATGGGGTCAATAAGAATCCGATTGTTTTCGACCAGTTGAGTCAGTGGGAAGCTGGAGTGATGGTACTGATGGGTTTCTAATGTCCTTTTTGGACATTTTGCATAATACCTAGGCCAGCTCTGTGATTTGCGTAAACACCCCATAATCTTTCACAAAGAGAGAAGGGTCCCACTTTATATTAAGTGTCCCTAATACCTGTGTACTTTCATAGTAACTAGCTGTGTAAATAGCATGTAACCACAGTGTAAGTACACACCGGTACATAGTATCTAGAGCTGTAATATTTCTGTAACTACACACATGTAACAACCCTCAGAATGGTGTGTGTAAGTACAAATGTGTAACAGGAC
>JAUMHE010000330.1:1723833-1738853 GCA_032359235.1 Enteromius mattozi | reverse complement strand
GGCAGCGATCGTGACCGTCCGAAGAGGTGAGGAAACTTCCACACCCAGAAGCGCACGGTCGGATCGACATCCCGTTAAAGAATGCTCCTGGTTGCCCAGGGAAGACCTCTCGCGGCAACTCCGTGCACTCGTGAGGTCTTTGCTCACTGGATACGCAGATGACTGGTACAGCCGGCCTTAAAAAAGGCCACCAGCCAGCAGGGTCCGCTGACAGCCACCCAGAAACGCTGTCAGATGAGAGAGCAGGTGTTGCGGGAACTCCTCCAAACGATCGCACCTTCACTTTCAACGAAGTCCAGGGGATCTCCAGTTCCAAAGCTCGGCAAAACGGCTCTGAAGCGAAAAGCTGCAGACGCACTGTGCTCATGCCCTCTTATACTCACACAGTGATCAGGTGCACCTGAGCACAATCAGTGCGTGCCAATGTTTCATTGGCCTTTAGTAAAGGCTCAAAGGCAATTGGTCTCTCTGGCGAGTTCCCATATGTAACGTCGAAGTGATTCGACTGAAAGGGTAACAAGAGCTGATCAACCACAGTACATTAGCAAACAGTGCTAAACATATTGTTATATAGTGCGTGTTTTGTGGAGAGAAAGAAATATTGCCTGTCAGCTGCATGACGCAAGTGTGATGAGTGTTCTGACAGCTCATGAGCTTTATTTGCTCTTAATAACACCAATAACATCAGCAACAAACATTTAGCCATTTCAAACCATGTCCTCTGTAATATCAGCCATTAACGGACAAGGACAACACAACAACACACAGCCGTACACATTCATACAAGAACACTAGAAGACTAATACAGTATAATCCAGATATCTGCTCTTATACTCTCATGTGCACACTGTTTTCTCATTAAAGCCATGTATTTAACTGCTCTCATAAAGCATCTTAGAGGTGACCTTGGGAAGGACTATTCAGAAATGATGTAATATTAGTTCCAATAAAAGGTGTGGAGAATACATTCATAAAGACTCCCAACACATATTATTAGTAAAATGTGCCATTAAAACAACGGGCAGATTTTTACAAAGTGCGCTTTGTCCTCTGAGGGCTAAGGCAATCTATTAAAAAGAACAAATGTTCACATGTTAAATGTTCACATGCCCTTGACAAATGAAAAGACAGAGTGTGGATTTTAACACAGATGCCAGAGTCTTTCCATACCAGAGTAAATGTACAAAAGAATTCTTGAGCATTTAGTGTGATGATATGCCAGAACAAAAGAAGATATACTGCAGAATGTCCTTTTGCTCTTTTCCATACCACAAAAACAGATGGTGCCTGGTACACTCGAGCTCCAAATGTGACAATAAAGCACTATAAAAGCACCATAAAATAATCCAGGCTGGTATAAAGTAACTAAATAGTAATTAAATTGGAATTGGAATTGAAATTGGATTCGAGAGAACGACAGAGATGGCGCAGTAATATATGAGTATTGCAGCAGCAGGACTGATGTTCAAATGAAGTGAAGTGAAATGAGAGGAACGCAGAACTGAGTGATGCACAGGAAGTGCATTTCATTCTGTTCTCTGCTTGCACAGACCGATAGCTGAGAGGCAGGTATCCATCTTCACCTGTCTTCATTTAAACTCACACCTGATTGCCCATAGCTACCTCCTATATGAATTATCCATCTGAGTATGTGTCTGTGTTCAGAATTTATCAGTTGGCTTCCTGTCTTTTTCATATATTGGAATTTGAATCGAATCAACTACAAAACAATTCAAAACAAGTAATGACACTGGAAATAAAGTGTTGCTCCACACTGGACATTAAAACCCAATTCAAAACACCAATTTAGCATATTATAACCATTTCTGAGATAACATAGATAATTATATATTTTATTAACATAGAAAAACATTCTTAATTAAACCTAAATTAATGTTTCATTGTTATTTCTAGTGTCACTAAATAATTTCATTATTCAATTATTTTCTTTTCTGGATTGTTTTGCGAAATTACTGCATATTTCATAAGCTATTCAATTTTGTAGTAAAATGTTGCTGGATTGTTTTGTTCTGTTTCTCTCGAACACAGAAAGAATGAACCAGAACATCATCATTTTAAGAGAGAAACTCATTCTCAGAACATTCAGCTGAAATGACAGAAGGAAACACAGTGTGTCAATATGCATTATAAAATATTAAACTACATTAAACAAAAGGTCAGAAGCTAAAAAAATAACTTGTACGAAAATACACCCACACTACACTGCACTAGGAAGGAGGAAGGAAAGTATCTGTCAAAACAAGGTATTCGGCTGATGAATGGATGACTTTGCTCAGCATTTCTCTTTCAGTAGAGAAAAACTGAACCATTTAAAGCAACTAAATCTACAGTAAATGGAGAGATTTTACAAGCTCAGAATCCCCATTTCTGTGACTGGCCAGTGTAATGTTCTCGAGGGCCTCCATTGCTGGGATATTATCACTCTCTTTCTCGTTCTTTATAGATTTATGAGATGGGTATAATATGTTATGTGAGTATTATTCTTCAGGCTGGTCTATGTGCCAGAGCTTGGTTTATCTAACCCCTTCACATTTATCTCCTGTTTCCTTACCGGCCCCAACACGATGGGAAGGGCCTTCCTTTCTGTGTGTGTGTGTGTTTTCATTCCAGCTCAAACTGAAACCCATCATCTATACCTCTGCTGGTCTAAGATTATTGTCTTTACCTGAATATTGGCATGTTAACATACACATGGTTGTCCAATGACTTTAAGTTGATGTTATACGTATTAACACCAGATTAGTGTACAGTAAGTGAACGCTGAAATAGGGGGAGCCTGTGGCAAGATGTCACACTGAATATTTTTCAAGAACAAGTTCTGTAGGCACATACCTTAAAGTCTTGGCTACAAATCTACTGAACATGTTATTGAACAGTAAACAGCTCATTAAACACACGCTGGCCTATATTTTGGCAAGTTGTTGATATGGAACATGCCATTCAATGTATGTATGAAAACACATAGATATACATTTATATTTAGAAATATTATATGTCACCCTGGGCTGGACCACAAAACCAGTAATAAGAGTCATTTAAAAAAAAAAAAAGAGATTTATACATTATATGAAAGCTAAAGAGTTAATAATAATAATGGTTTGTTAAGATACAACAATATTTGGCCGAGATACAACCATATGAATTTCTGGAATCTGAGGGTGCAAAAAAATCCAAATATTGAGAAAATCACTTTCAAAGTTGTCCAAATGATGTCCTTAGCAATCATATTACTTTAAAAATTAAGTTTTAATATATTTACCATAGGAAATTTACAAAATATCTTCATGGAACATGATCTTTACTTAAAATCCTAATGATTTTTGGCATAAAAGGTATATTTTGACCCATGCAATGTATTTTTGGCTATACCTGTGCTACTTAAGATTACTGGTTTTGTGGTCCAGGGTCACATATTAAATTAGAAATATATAATATAACTATGATCACACAGATACAAAACTGATGACATTTGACATTCTCCTAGTGGCAAAAAATGAAAAATCTATCTCTAATCACTCGCTCTTTCTTTCTCAGAGTCTGTAGGAGTTTATCTTGGAGAAATCTGAGCAATCATTAGCATCAGTGATTTCAGCTTGTATCCTCTCGAAATGCTGCTTCAGTCTGGAAATGTGTGTTTTTATGAAGATAACGCACGAAAAGATGATGATACGGAATTAATTACTTAAAACCATGGCTGTGGGGTGTTTAGTGTAATTACAAGTGCAAAATAATTACATCATTAACAGTAAAATTGTGTTGATTTTGAACATTAAAGTGGTGGAAACTCTTGCTTGGTCTACAGTCCTTCCTTTTCTCTCCCTTTATTTGCTTTTATCACAAGACACATCCTCTTTATATAGAACTTGCTAAAATAAATGTGTGATTTAAAAGGAAACATATGAAAAAAAAACAAAAAAATGGAAATTGAGTGTTGGGCGTCCGGCCAGAGGAGAACTGGCCCCAACTAAGCCAGGCTTCCCCAAGGTTTTTTTTCTCCATTCCCCCACGTATGGAGTTTTGGTTCCTTGCCGCTGTCGCCTCTGGCTTACTTAGTTGGGGACACCTGATTTCCAGTAATTGTCGTCGTCGACCATCTCTGCATTTAATAATAAAGTTTATCTCGTATTTATCCCATTCTCCTATGGTCAGTGCTTCACTATGCCCTGCATTGCCAGAAGCGTCATTTAAACAATCTATTAACTCATCTCACCTTCCTCCCGAGAGGCACGAGGGGATCAGGCCGGACACCGAGCTCTGCGCAACCCTCGCAACCTAGGGGTTATAATCCCTAGGGTTTACATTAATACTCACATTAATGCTCACTGTAAGTTATTAATAATCACTGTAAACTGATAAATTAGTTTGTTTCTAGAAATGCATAATTTGTGCAGTGCTTAAAAAATTAAAATAAATGCAATATTTTTCACTGAAGTTATTTACAGCCAACCAATTAAAAGGTTTTTACAGCAGTGTACACTCTATTCATATTAAATTAGGAACAGTGTACCTGTGTGTGAGAATGCTGTCAAACAGTGTGGGATCAGAACGCAGTTTCATTTCCTGGAGATGATTGATGGCTCAGATGGTGTGTGTGTGGTGGGAAGGAGTTGTCATGACGATAGCAATGTAAACAGCCCGGCGGTCCTGCCTCAAAGGAGCTGATGTGACTGAGTCAGCACACACACACACACATTTTTCTACTGATGAAAACAAATGGGAGTTGTCTCATCTAGATTGATGTCGCCTTTAGGGTTCACAGTCCCTTCACACACACACACACGCACACACACTCTCTCTTCACTGACAAATCACCATTATGATTTTATTTCTGCACTCGGCTAAGCTCAGATTTCTAGAGGCATGATTTCAGGAGCCACCGATGTACAAAGAACAGGAAACAGAGAGAAGGAGAGTGAGAAAGCTTTAAAATATCTGCAAGTCTGCTCAAATGTGTGACCTTTAACCTTCCTGATCCTGATCGCCTAAACCCTGGCCATTAATCGTCATCAAACACACACACACACAATATAAACACATACAAACACTTCTGTTAATGGCTCCAGTATATCATGAGATTGAAGTTCATGAGCAGTTTTCTAGTTCTTCACTAAATTGTCACAGGATCGTTTACATTATTTATACAGGCTTCTGTACTGTACGGTGCAAACCAGACGTCATATGGCTTTACTGACGTTGTTTATATCTTTATAAATTCTCTCAGTGTGTGTCTGAGAGACAGATGGAACAGGCTATTCAACACAAGCACTCTATTTTAATTAGACGGAAAGTGACTGCCTATTCAGACCATAAATCATTATTATTATTTTTTTAAGGTACTGAGGAGATCACACAGTTCTACTTTTTGACTAGAAATTAGCATATCGTCCTAGGTCAAAAAAAATGTGCATAAATAAATTAAATTAAAATAAAAAATGGTAAAATGAATACTAAGAGAAATCAAGCAATCAGGAAAAATAGGTAGGAAAAGAAGAAAAACATGACAGTGGCTACTGGTGGAAAAAAATTAATTAAATACTCCTAAAAAAAACCCTATTACATTTGAGAAATAAAATAAATGTAGGCAACACACTAACGCAGAGATGTCCAAACAAGGGTCAAAGATAACATCTGATTAGGCTGCCAGTGCCATGCCTATCACAAAGGGGGGTGAGGGGCATGCCATTGAAGGCTCTATTAAATCAATTTAGTTTGTTTGTTTGTTTTATTTGAATTTTCCATTGAAATGTTTCTATATTCTATTCAAAGATATTTAAAAAGTATGTCTAAATTATTTAAAACATGAAACGTCCAAATTCTGTTGCACAGTGAAGTTTTCTGCAATCCATTGTAACGTTTAATTAAATGTTAATAATTAAAAGCATCTAATTAATTCATGTTATTAAAAAAAAAACAAAAACATTTATTTATTTTCAGAAAAACTATGCTGTGTTTTTATATTTTTTTCTGGTAAACATAAAAAAAATATTGTTGTTTTATTTTTATAATAATGATTATTATTAGTAGTAGTAGTGCTACTACTAACATTACATTAAGTCATATATTTCTGTCAAAGTTTCTTCATGTTAAACCAAACTTTTATTCTGATGGCTTTCCATAAGACTTTTAAGTTCCAATATTTTTCTTAAAAGATGCTCTTAAAATGCTCACGAAGTGACTCACAGAACAGTTCTAGAGATTATGTTAATTTGTTCATGTTGTTTATTGAAAAGGCAGAGGCTGAAAACACTGCGAGCGTCACACAAGCTTCAGCATGTGTGTAGTAAACAAAACTCTGCATCTGTGCCATTCATTCACACAGAAACATGCAGAACATGCAGGATTCCTATTTAATTTGTATTTTTGCAGCTTAATATTCACAGACACTAATCCATATTGTATTTTGGTTTAATTGTACTGACCTACTTTTGATGTACTATTCAAAATGTGGCAAAGTCCGTGACATTCCGTGTTATACAGTAAATTTCATTTTTACAACTGGATTCCCTCATTGCAGAGATCATAGGGCCCTATAAAAAGTACAATGTCGTGACTGGCATCAAGATAGAATGAGCATGTGTATTGGTGTTTTGCTACCATGATGGTTTAGTTATGGCCTCTATAACTCTCTGTACGAGCTAACTGGTTATGCCAACTAGTCAAATCATGACCCTGTGCTAGCATCCAATAAATCTGATCTGAGTCAATTAACTTGTTTTTTTTAGTCTAAGAAGTCAACTTCATCCAGTCATGGAATTACTGTCTTCTGAAAACAAACCCTTTTACGAATTTATGTGAACACTTCAACAAAAACACAAGCTTCACATTTCTGCTCTTGACTTTCACAGTAAGTGTATTAATGGCTCTGCTGGACAGACTTTCACTCTAGACACATAATCATTTGTTCATGTGAGTGATGTTACGGACAGGAAGCAGGGCATACTTTAAGACTATGTCTGTCAAAAAGCAAAGATTTTCAGTCTAATTTCTTCTTCTTATGGTCTGTATACCTGAAGTGATTCAATCTATTGTGCATCAGTGTGTGCTAGATCTTTGCCTGTTATCCCATCTGTCAGATTTGCAGCTGCAGGTATATGGTTTGGTCTTGAGCACTTAAAGGAGAAATCATTATATATGAGTGAAACAGGTGTTTGTGTCCATGAAAGGTGGACTAAAACACTCAGAAACACGAGAGGTACTTCACTCTGAGGATGGAGACAGAAACCGAAAAGCAGAGGGCATCTTTCATACATTGTCCCATCTCTTTTTATATTTTGTGCACGATGCAGGCCTGGTTCTACATGAGAGCCCCCTGAGTTGAAATTGCAATAACGCACTCCGGCAAAACAATTTCCGCTGACCCAGAGAACAAACATGAAATCCATGCATCAACACTAGTAATCATGCATGATCTTGCAATTCAGACTCATAATTTGCAGTCGTGGCATTCTGCTTTCATGCCTCTAACATGCACATCATGACATTTGATTTATGATCTCAGCTTGCACATACATTTTCCAGTCTTCCATCCACTGCTAAAAAATGAAAACGTCACGGTACCAGTTTTTTTTAAGTACCGGTTTTACAGAGTTTCTAGGGCTGGACAATATATCACATGATATATTCATGAGCATCTAGTCAGTAAAGCCAGTTCTTTGATTAGTGGTAAATCTCCATCACCCGTTTTCAAATGGAGAGGCAGTTAATACAGAGCTGTAGATCACTGACAAGCTATAATTATAATTATATATTATATATTATTATATATAATATTTATAATTTATTCTTGTAAATTCTGTAAGTCTCAAGATATAATTTTATTATGCAAAATTATAAATTTCTCTACTGTTGGCTTAAATATAAATGTAAATACATTTAATGCATCCTTGCTGAATCAAAGTGTTCATTAAAAATAAACAACCCAAACTTTTCTACGGTTGTGTGCAAGAAAAATTGTTTAAGTAATAAACTTATGTTAAAAAAGTGTAATTCATGGGTTTTAAAAAAACATAAAAAACTTATGTTAAAATACAAGCACTATTAAAAATGAGTACTGAATACTGGATGTTTGTCACGACAGTACTAGTTATAACCCAGCTTGTGCTTGTACATCTCTCATTTCAGAAGCACCCTCAGTGAGTTTGTTGTTGTCTGATATGATAAAAAGACAAGCTCTCTATCATCATGAAAACAAAACACTATGTGGCTCTAAAACACAGTCTGTGTGTGTTTCAGGCATATCAACAACAAAAGAAAGCTATGAAATGTGCACAAGTGTTGCTAAATCTTAAACACAAAACCAAAAACGACAGCTTTTAGTGGGATGCAGTTTGAGTTAGACCGTAGAAATTATATTGAGCTTAAGAACAATAGAAACCGCTGGGATGTGCTACAGATGGATAAAAAAAAGTGTGTGCAGGCTCTACTAGAGTTCACAGAGATCTGCCTTTGTGCTCTGAATCCTCTGCAAAAGTTGGAGGAATGCAGAAGCAACGTGATCCTTTCAGACTGATTGTGCCCCGTGTGTTTGATCCAGAGACAACTGCTGTGATCTCTGTCCTCGTATGCCAGCTGCTGCCCACCTACCAAGAAGAGCTGCTCTATGAGCCTTTAAAGCGATAGTTCATCCCAAAGAGAATATTATGTAGTCATTTACTCATCCCTTGTGTTGTTTCAACCCTGTATTATTTGCTTATTTTACTAGATATTATTCTAGATATTAGACGGGATTTGCACACTTGTTCACACAAGGATGGTGATTTATTGCAACAAATAGTACCATAAAAGTGTTATAAACATCAGTGCCACTCTTGTGAAGTCATATGATGGTCATAAAATCTGGACATGAAAATAAACATGAGACAGTAATGTCCTTTATCTGGAGAATAAAGGCCTGTTCTGTGTTTTTGGCACACTGGGTCAGGTCATAAAAGTGGACAGGATGCTTCCCCCTCCAAACCGACTCCATGTGTGTGTTGGTGTGGAGCCTCGAACCACAGAACAACAGGGGAACAGTTCAGAGATATACCATAATCCGGCCCACAAATCATCTGGGTGTGTTTGGAGTAGAAACGTCCCTGTCATATATCCACGCTAACAATGTGCATGTACAGAGCAAACGATGGTGACAGATTAATCGATACAGGCCGGCAGATATAATAAGACATCTATCATTTCTCTTTCTCTCTATGTCTCCTTAAATGTGCTCTTTATAACAGACAGCTGAATTGGATCTGCGTTACGAGTCTATAATGAAATAAATATGGCATTGCCAGAAAAATCTATATGTACAAATACATCAATCAATACATCAAACAAACCCACTGTCAAATCAAAGAGAAGGGCAAATGCTGAAAATGAGATTCACATGCATTAAACTACTGACTCCTATGATTATAGTTATTGATTTTATTTGGTTTTAATAGCTTACAGTTGCCTTTTTCGACCAAAGTGTGCTGGTGCTGAAAATGGGCATTGAGTTGACTAAATAAATACCAAGAAATTCCAAGAGCAGATGACAGGAACTTCACTGTCTCATAAAAATAAAAATAATTACACAAATATCAATGTCTCGAATGGATCTTTCCACTTACTGAATCCTGTGTCTGTGTGAGTGTGTGTGAGCATGTGGTATGTGGAACATCAGTATATATGGAATCTCTGATGGTTTTCCTTCACTGCCCCATTTCAAATTCACCGAGCCGATCACACCCGTCTGCACACAACTCTGGCGCTCTTTATGGAACGAAAGCAATCTTTATTCCGTTTATAACACAGCAAACCAATCGAAAATAAACGTTTGCCACACAGAGCCCAAAGGTTTTATTAAAACTTGTATGTATGCAGTATTAATCAATTGCTAAATTTAAAACATAATTTCCATCCAGAGATGAAGCTCACACTTCAACACAGGGATACACAATATTGGAAAAATGTGACATTGCTTTATTATATTGTTATTCTGTATTAAACATTTTGCGAAATACAGGAACATCCACTAGATCTCTGAAATATATAATATCCCTAATTAGAAAAAAGAAATACATAGTGATTGGGGAATGCATCTGCACAGGGGGGAAAAAATATAAAAATGAGAGCCTTTTAGTAATAATCATTGATTTCATTTGTGTTTATTACCAAAAATGTTAATCAAAATATGAAATTTCTTGCAATAGTTGCATTAAACTTATTTATTCTAAAGTTATATTTTATAGTACAACTAAAATAATACCAATATTTCATTTTTTAAATATTTTTTTACATTTTATTTTTTTACCCCAAATTTTAAAACATCAATTTTTTATTTGGCAGTTTCCGTCAAACAAATTTGCAAACAAAGTAAATGAACTGATGAGATGTTTATAAATGTATCATGAACTGCACACATGTAAAGAAATGTAAAGAGATTCAAAAATCACTAAGCCATATAACAAAAACATTTTTTTCCCAAATATAATGCAGCTGTACTTCAACAGGTCAAAATTCCCTGACCATAAGCAGCCAATTAACACTTTATTTCAAAGTTAACCCGCAGACTCCAGCTTTCTTCTCCAAACTATACGTTTTAAAACAAACAAACAAACTAAATTGCTTTCTCACGTTAAGATTCAGCCTCCACAGACATCTAGTTGTTGTGAATGTTCAGAAAGTTCATGACCTTCATCAGCCCCATAGGATGTGGAGTACATGGAGGAGTTTACAGTAGACGTGAATGTGCTGGTCTATATATAGCAATGGACCATATGCCATACAGATCGCTGCTGCCAGCTGGACCCAAAGGGTGAGGAGAGAGAAATGTGCAACTACCACGTTTGATGTGGGAAACGAGGGTGGACAGTGAGGGAATACTCTGGCTGATGAAATGAGAGAGAGAGAGAGAGAGAGAGAGAGAGAGAGAGAGTGTGCCATGCCAATATAGCAAATTCATTTGGATTGACTGCAATATTAGGAGGTTGAGGGCACAGTCAAGTCTTCATTCTTGTAAAATAATACAGGAATCAAGCAGAGATAATTAAAAGTGCTGGCTGAACAAAAGAATGCGTGAAAGGAAAACTTGAAAGGGCGGTGTAATTAAATTGAGATGCTGCTAAGTAGTCAGCCATAAGTTTGGCATGGACAGAACAAAAATTTTCCTTCCAACTTGTCTCCTATGGGCAGATCATCACTATAAGCCCAGACTCACCCAGAGAAGGGCACGATTTGATATGTGCTAAAAGACTCAAGGTCAATATTCACACTGCCAACTGAAACTTCAAATCCAAATTGAAATCGTGTGAAATGTTGTGTGTGTAAACAGAGAGCGGGGTGCGTTAAAACTTGATCTGAAGGAGCAAAATCAAGTGGAAGTGAACTTAATCTGGACTCAGACCACATGGCATGACCACAGAAGCTAGAGTACATGTGCTACTCAACGTTAACAGCATGAATTAAACAATTAAATACGAAGCAAAAATATCTGCCAAAAATACTCATAGCAAAAACTTTCTTCCACAACTCACTAAAAACGTGACTTTGCAGAATGTACATATTGTTTCCATACAATGGAGATGAATGGTGCCTAAACCATTTTGAAGATTTTTTTTTTTGTGAATATTAAATTAAATTTCAGCCTGTTTCTCACATGAACTCATCGTATGACTTCAGAAGATAGAACATACCACACAAGTGATATAGACTACTATTTTATGTCTCTTTTTAACAGCTTGACAGTGCCTGGCCACAATTCAGTTTTGTTGAATGGAAGACAGCAGCCTTGACATTCTGATAGACCTCTTTTAATGTTCAATAGTAAACCACAAGTCTCTTGCGAACGCACATACACCCGTTGCCTGAAGTTAGTGATTTTAGTTATTTTAAAAATAATTAGATATATTTAGAAATAATTCGAAATATTTTTGTTTGAAAAAAAACATTGATCTGCTTCAAAAGACATGTTTTAAACCCCCGGAGACGAATAGAAAGAAGAAAGAAGAAACTTACATACAAGAAAAGAAGAAAGTCATATACAGTACACCTAGGATGGCTTATGGGTTAGTAAATTATGGGGTAATTTTCATTTTGGGGTGAATTATTCCTGTAATGAGCATAAGAGACTTATTTTAAACACATCTTACCGACCCTAAAGTTTTTTAAGGGCAGTATATGTCTATCTGTTTTTTTGTTTGTTTGTTCATTTGTTTAGAAAAGTCCAGTTCTTTTACTCTCAGATGGTGCAAGACCTCCTCAGGGAAAAACACACACACACACACTCACACACAGATTTGGCACTGTATGCCAAAACCCAACTGAACAGGAGCTGACAAGTGTTACCTATTAAAGTTAGTTACTATGAAATATCCCACAATTAAACATAATTAACACCTTTGGTCTGGGGAGAGGTGTGCTTGAGTTACTCTTTCTGTCAAACTCTGGGTTTCCAAGCAGAACAGCGGTTGGCTGATTCAGTGTTTGGCGAGTTTAAAGTACAGAGCTCATAGCAGCTCAATTGCTTGCAGGGTTTTTCTTAGATGGCCTCTCAGACAGTCTGCTGGCCCTCAGCTTTTAGCTCCTTAAATTATAGTGTGACAGCACATATGACGCATATCACATATGAGCTAGAAACATCCCACACACTCACATGCTGAGAACACATTCAATATACACTTCAGTTTTACCAAAGATATTCTTGACAGTTCGGTAATTTCACAGTATGCACAATAGTGTATGCTTAGCTGTTTGCTATTAAGTTATATTCTGCAAAAGTAGATTTCAAGATAGATAGATAAATAGATAGATAGATAGATGGCATTAAAGACCGATAACATGACTGAGATAATCACACACACAGACTCTCACTGCATAATTGGGAGGTAATGCTCCATACAAACACGGCGATCCACTTTCTCTCATTCACAAGTTAATAACCCACAACAAATGTGTCTCCCTCTGTCTTTCTCTTTCTTTGCCATTAGGACCTCCTCTCACAAACACAGGACTGAAGAGCCTCCTCTTAAAGCTACTGACCGAATCCTCTCCATTAGATCTCAGGGAGAGAGAGAAAAAAATGAACCTGTTAAATTTAATGAGATAATCTACTTCACCCCTGTTTTGGGCCATATTTCAGCTCCTGATGTGAAGAGCTTCCTTTGGCAGATATTATGTCTTTTTAAATGAAATCACTGAAGCCCACGTTCACAAAAAGGGTGGAATGACTTTTATTTGTTCTTCTGCCATGAGATGGTGTAAGTGTGTTTGATGCAGTGCTGAATATTAAAGTAATATGCCACAAGAGGTGAATTTACCACAGTTATGGGATGTTTTCCGAAGCACAACGCAAAGCTGATTTCCATCAATATAAACCACTAAGTACATACAATGTTCCAAGGTCTGCATCAGTGAGGTTTTTGTTTTAATTTAATACATTAAAAATGCATAAAATTGATCAGTAGTGAGAGTAAATCCCAGTACTTGCACAATGCATCACTGAGAACTGTAAAGTCACAAAGTCACTCTTATTATATCCTGTTTAAGTTAACTAGTGGTAAATGAACATTATTATTTTCAACCATAAATCACAAACACTGACCAGTCCCAGTCCCCAACTGGAAATCCTCAAGTGTAAGGCATTCTCTACATATTAACAGCATCTGTACTTCTCTCAGATAAATTAATTCTTGTCCGAAGGCAAACTACCAAAGCTGATTTTAGCCTTCCTCTATGAAATACATGGTCATTTTGAAGCAGATGATCAAGTGTTGGCTGTAATTTGGCCTGTCTCTTTTGATGTCCAAGAAGGGGCTGTCATTATTTTACAGGCGAAATTGGATTTGTCCCCCGATGGTCATGTGGATAAGCACTGAGCTCATTAATGTGCTTCCAAAGGCTTTGGTAAGAAATAAAGCAATCATGGGGTAATTTCGTTAACAAACACTCATCCCAGTCATCTTATGCCCTGTCTAATAGCTCTACTGTACTGCACAAGTGAGTGGGAAACTCTCTACACTACAACATTTTTTGCTAAATGCCTCTCAATTCAGTTCAAATGTGAATTCTGTAAATATATGTATATAGATGTCTTCCTCTGATTTTATTTTTGTTTCTATTGGTGTCAGGTGGCAGAACCGGAGGCTTTCATTCGTAGGAACGAAATTTGTTTCCTCATCATAAGATGCATTGTGTGCTCCTAGAACCTGGCTCAGTGTTGACAAACATTTAAATCATGTTGTATTTGCTGAGATTTGCTGCTTGTACAAATCACATCAGTGACAAGCAGGTTACATAAAGGAAAAGAACGGAATGAGAAAGAGAGCATATAAACTAGCTTGGTTTGCCCGTATTATTATTATACTGCTCAGTGTGGAGGGAATACATTATAATACACACAAAGACACACACACACACACATATATATATGTATATATATATATATATACGATTTTTACGATATATACGATTCTGGACCACAAAATCAGTCATTGAGATTGATACAAAGCTGAATAAATAAGCTTCCATTGATGTATGGTTTGTTAGGATAAGACAATATTTAGCCGAGATACAACTATGTGAAAATCTGGAATCTGAGGGTGCAAAAAAAACTAAATATTGAGAAAACTGCCTTTAAATTGCCCAAAGTTCTTAATGCATATTACTAATCATAAAAAACCATCACATACAATAATCATGTTTAGCCAACATATTAAAGTTTATCTGCTGGGCAACATCATTTCCACAGTACAATAAATAATTATCAGTAGATGCTGTGTTTTAGGGTTATTTTGCCGTGGTTTAAGGGGTATTTTTAGGCATAACAGAAAATGGAGCTGCTAAAAATGTCAACTGTTCATTGTTTTAAATTCACAATAATCTACAATTCTATAAGCCATTTTCTTATTATTAAGTTGGCTTGAGAAAGCCAACTTACTGATGTAGCACTTAAACTTATTATTCTTCTTCTGAGACTAAAATTTCTAAACGCTACTCCTCCTAGAGCTTTAACTCTACAAACTCCAAACTCGGCCCAGATC
>JAUMHE010000330.1:1685979-1708875 GCA_032359235.1 Enteromius mattozi | reverse complement strand
CCCCCCCCCCCCCCCCCCCTCGTGTAATTAATCTCTGATTCTTATTTAATCACTGACTGTTTATTTGTCTTCTGTAAGCTTGAATTTATTAGGTTTTTTTTCCATTTAGGTTATTCATTTTTTGTGATATAAAAAAAATGGTGACAAAACTTCTGACATTTCTATGGTATCAAAAATATTGATAGCATAAACACCTTATTTAAAGCAGTAATATATATCATTACCATGAAATAAAGTTACGCATCATACCTGACAGGAGCCAGCACTGGAGGAGACAACACACACATGAATATCAATGAGACCAGACCAAGAAACACTGAACGGAATAGAATTTATAAAGGGGAGATAATGACGATAATTACACACCTGAACATAATGTCACAATCAACAGGAGACAGAAACGAGGTCAAGTAATACGAGGGATAAAATGAAAACAAGTCCATGAACTGTTACAGTCAGATCCTATTATGGATTGTTTGGTATGGTGACACCAGAAACAGGGCTATACAAATAGTACAGGTTTTCAGCATGTTACTTGCTCAGATTTGACTGCATTGGGAGTCTGAGGCAGTGCCAATGTTTGATATGTGGATCATGGAGTTAGGAAAGATATTACATTGATGTTGCATGTTTTTTTGAGCATGTGGGAGTCATTTATTAATTTGATGGTCAAATCTGCAGATTGTGCTGGTGTATCATAGTTGCTGTAATGTTTTGATCTTTTCTTTTGTGATCATCATTTGTTTTATTTTGTTTGTTTATTGTCCCTCTTATATCAGCGTGTAACCACCAAATGTAATTGTTATATTACATCTAAAAAAGAACAACTAGCAACAGCAACAAAGTAAAAATTATGCCAGATTGACAATCATCTGTTTAGGATAAAACTGAATATGTATTTTGAGACCTTGACTTGTCATGAAATGCACATGAAGCAACATAATGCAATTATGCTGCCACAGGCACTTTTTCCCCACTGAATAATAAATAGTTCAAAATGTAATATGTAAATAATGCATATTTAAAATTGATAATTTCATAATGTTTACCATTATGTGTCTTGCATCCTATCACGACGCCAAATTAAATGTTTGCTTTAAAGAAACAATATAATCTAAGATTTATAAGAAATATTTTATAGATTTGTTTTCTTTTTTGTTTCAGAATTTCATTGTCGCTAGTCACTGAATAGTCAAGACATCAACATTACTTAAAATGTACATCCACTTATAAGGGCAATGGGAATTATTTTTGTGGAAACTCATCATTTTGAGTTGTTTACAGGACAAACGAGGTAAAGAG
The DNA here is from genome assembly GCA_032359235.1 of Enteromius mattozi. NCBI lineage: Eukaryota > Metazoa > Chordata > Actinopteri > Cypriniformes > Cyprinidae > Enteromius > Enteromius mattozi. The sequence goes on along the minus strand of JAUMHE010000330.1, from coordinate 1,707,573 downwards.
ACAAAGTGAAGTATAGTGAGAAAAGTGTGTGTGTCTGGACAGGAAGGGTGATTAATTAGTCTGATAGATTCAGGGCTGCTTAACGAGGCAGAGGATGAGTTCAGGAAGGGTCAGGGAAAAGGGGGTGAGCCAGTGGTATTGTAATTATCCTTCTACCGACACAAATGCACATGCAGACACACTCCTCATGACATTAGAGTGAGATTCCTTCCTGCTTTAGTCAAATATCAGGGGGGTTTTTTCCCCTCTTTTTTGACATGGTGGCACACAGTGACGAATGTAATCATACCCTCAGTGGTCATTTCACTGGCATCCGGCTCAAATCAATGCTTACATGAAATAGATTTCAAAATGTTCTGGCACTCTAGAGTCAAGTAAAATTTTTCATTCAGCCTGCTGAAATCTGGGTCTTGTGGTCAAAAGGCAAAGCTTTTAAGGCGGCGGTGATGGGCATATGTGTGTGTGTTCATGTTTTTTTTGACAGTGTTGCTGTATGGTTAAATTCACTGTAATAGCATAAACAGATTGGTTGGTTCCCATGAACTTCCATTGTGCTTTTTGTCAATGGTAACAGAAAGAGTGTTGTGATCCACAAGTCATAACGGGTTTTGTATGACATGAGGGTGAATGACTATCCCTTTAATTTACTATTTTTTTAAATACACTTTTAACAAATGAGGACATTCCCAAATGGAGGTTTTTTATTTATTTTTTTCAGATTATTTCTCAGTTCTAGGTTTAGATTTGTCCCAAAAATATGGTACAGACATCCACACGTACTGCTTTTTAAGGTGTCCTTTAACCAAATCAGGCTATTATCCTGCTTGGCCAGATAACATTTGGCTTTCCTCTGAGGCACAGGCACAAACGCTCTGTGGATTTGAGGGAATTTGTCAGGTTTTTGTTAGGTCTGAATATTAAACTAGCGGGGATTACGCCTTCAGTAATTAGGGTGTCCCCTGAGTCTGTACCGATGAGCAACTCCAATTAGACAAACTGTCTGAAGGGTTTTAAATCGAGTCTCTGCCCTTCATTGTTTCTCTTTCCCTTTCACTCACGAGCACAAACACGCATGCATGTATCTCATAGACAGATCACGTGCACACGTTCACAGCCACTTTGTCTTAATGGATTATTAATTAGCCTCTGGTTTTGATGTGGCGTTTCTTGTTTGAGCTTTATTGAATAAAGCTACAGCTGGTAGAAGCTTTAGAGTGGAGAAATGGATGACGTTCTTCATCTCTCATAGTCTATTCATAAGCACCTCTTCTGCCTGCCAGTGATTGACCTTTTATTCTTTTACTTCTGTATTTTCCTCTTTGTGCTTTTCTCATCAAGACTTTGATTTTTATTTGTGCCATGATGCATACCACTACATCAAACAGTCCCCATATCTTAATATTCTCTAAAAAGGCCTTCATCTCTTCATATCATAAGCCCTGATCGTCTCTCTCTTTCAACCCATGCTGTAGGCAATTCCATGAAATGGGACCTGAAACTCTTTTTTTCAATGAATAGTTATTTTAATGAGGTTCTTAACCTGCTGAATATATTTATCAGTATGCTGAGATGATTAACCTACCTGACCAATATATAAGCTTTTTTTCTTTGTGGTTTGATGTAATATCACAAATCTCATAAATACAATGTAATACTGTCTAAATACAATTTTAAACTCTGATTTGAGTGGTTTTACATTTTTTGTCATTAAAATATGCTAAAATTGATAACATTTTAAATAAAATGTAAAATAATTAAATATTAAATTACAATATTTTTACACCTATGTATTGTTTCATATCAATTCAAATTATAAATATTGACCAATAAATAAATAATGTGGGTGAGAGGATAACAGGAGCAAGAGGTGCAGCTATTGAAGAGACAGGCAGAGACACACCAAGCTCACTTCAAAAAACTAGCGGGGACAAAAGCCGACGATGTTGTCACCTAGATTCAGTAGTGTCATGACCAAAAAGCTATGCTTGAACACACCTCTCAGACTACTGCAAACTAAACATGTGCGTTTTGCACATGCGTGAGAGGAATTAACTTTCTATATCAGCAGCTATTGATGGAATATATTCGTCGTTTAAAAGGAGAAACCGAAACAAAGATACACGAGGTAAATGCAGATTGACTAAACATAAACAAAGCAGAACTTGCTTACCATTTTGAATGTCAGTTACGCTCATAACTTTTTGCATTTTAAGCGGCTCGTTAAATATTTGCATATTGAAATGCATGGGAATGATCACAAAACAATAGAGCAGCCTTTTGTCTGAGCCACCTTCATTTACTCACTTTATTTTCATCGCTTTTGCTTTAATTCTCGAGCACGACTCGTTTGCTAAGGCTGGCCACACACTAAACGATTTTCAAATCTTAACGGATTTTAAACATGGGTGAACACAGACATAGAGACAGTTTCTGCCACTCTGCCTCGATCAGAAGCAGGTAAATAATCATAATGACATCATACAATAGTGTTGGACAAAAAATTGTTTACGATAAGCCTCGAATTGGGCCACATCTCTCGGTCGTTTTGGGGCGCTAATCATTCTTAAAATCTTCTAGTGTGTGTCCAGCTTAAACTAAACATTCAATTAGAGTTCTCACTCCCCCCCAAACACCAATTCGACATTGAATTGCTGTCATATGGCAACTACCAAATATGTTTATGTTTGAGCCATGATGATGGCAGTCTGCATTTCATGTTCATAGTAAAACGCATCTATCTTTAGCCAGTGTGTCACCCAGACATCTTTTTATACCTCAGTTTATAGTGAAGGCAGAGGAGCGTGGGAGCGTTTCAAAGCTAAGATAATGTAGTTTATCTCCTGTGCTGCTGCATGCATTTATCGAACCACAGACCAAATTTTAGCTGAAGCCCAAACTGATATTTTCACCTGCAGAGAAATTCACAGAATCTGTTTTTGAGTGTTGAATTGAACTGCAGGGAAACCACAGATTTTCTGTCACTTTGAAAAAACACAGTAAACAACACACACCTGGAAACTGAAGTAATACTGTGGTTCTGCTGGGGTACAATCCAATATCAAACTTGGGTGAATTCTGATGAAGAGTGTGTGATTTTGGTTTCGGTGATTGATGGTCTTTATCATATTTTTGCACACAAGCTCTGTACGTTCATTCATCCACATATGAACGTTCTCCCCTTCACTTCATTTCTCTGCATGCATCCCATTTCCTACAGCTCCTCCTCCTGTTATCCTCTCACCCATTTCGTTCTCTATATTTTTCTACCTCATTTCCTCTTCCCTTGAAAGACTATTTTCTTTGTGCCACTTTATTTGTGTTGGTTCTTCTGGCTTAGCCTTTGTGCTTCATTTCAGTCTTTTGTCAATGACAAAAAAAATCGAATGAAAGCGCTCCTTTCATAAGAAAGTAGCTGACAGTAACTGCAAACTGCTGTAAATGTACTATTAATTCAATATTTCTTCCCTTCACAGTTTGTGTCTGTGTGTGTTCTGTACAAAGTGCCAGGAAGTATTAAGACTGAAATTTACAGTTTCACTGATGAGTCTTTGGTGGATGGTCATTTTCTGCCTGACTGCCCAGAGCAGAGTGAGCTAACGCTATTGCTCTCACAAAACTGAAATAACTCCTCACCAGTGGCTTCAGTATGCTTTGGATTGCTGGATAGAAGGACATAGTCAGAAGGACAAGCTGACACAGTGGGTATACAGATATAGATAGATAGATGCGCGTTATGGCTAAAAATACTATCACAATATTTTTTTCCATGTCACACAATATCGATATTTACCACAATACTGATTTACTGTTACTGTGGAAGGAAAGTACTTTCTACATGTTTGTTAGACCTTGAGAATAAATGTAAATAAAACTTTCTTTGTTTACAATTAAATTCCACAGAGTGAAATACCTTTTAATTTAGGACCCCATGAATAATTTTTTTCCATTCTATGATTCAATCCAAATTTATTTAAAATGGTGTATAATTAAATGTAATTAATACAATTTTGACAGTTTGATCACTGTTTTAAAATGCAATCAGTTTAAATTAATATACATAAAACTGCATTTTTATTGTCAATCATAATGCTGCACATCAGAAATGTATAAACTGATGAAAAAACACCTTGACTGTATGATATTCCTTAAAAATAATATTAATCAATATCATAATAAATCTGGTGGAGAGTTGTATAATGGCAGCATTTTGTTGATTTTTGAAAAACTGAAATTAAATCTATAAAAGGAAAAAAAAAATAGGACTGCACAAAAAAGATTTCTCTTAACAAAAGGAAAAACGTACAATGAAACAAGTATAGGTTACACTCGTTTTTGTGACACTCAATGTATTTATTTTTTCTTTATATCTGTATTTTATTGAACCCATCTGAACCCTCATGTGCAAATAACATTAGTTCTAGTGTCTAGACATTTCAGCCATTCATTATCAAACTAAAATGCAGTCAATCAAACATAACACCCAACAAAAAACTTTGCAAATGTGAAGGATTTACAGGGATATTGGAACATGAGTAAAGTATAAAGCCTTAGGCTACACAGCCAAATAAATAATAGTTTAGCAACCACACGTTACAAATAATGCAAAAATGGAAACATTTGGATACTTGTCAAATGAGAGAGCTTTTTCAGTTTTACTTGATGTTTGTGTGCTGTTTATAATAAATGCCACCAGCCTATAGGGTGATTTTGTTATATTATAGTATAATATTTTATATTATAGTTTACAACATAGCTGCTTATTTTGTCATTCTTGTTCTGTAATACTGTTAAATATAAAGGATTTGTTGTTGTTGAGTGAACTGAACTAAATAGGCTAAATGATGTTTGTTTGAGAAGGTTTTCTTATATTTACTGGTAATATACATACGTGACCCTGGACAACAAATCATAAAGGGCACTTTTTGTAAAAGTGAGATTTCCTTTTGAGATTAAATAAATAAGATTTCCATTGATGTATGGTTTGTTAGGATAGGACAATATTTGACTCAGATACAACTATTTGAAAATCCTGTAAGGGTGAAAGAAAAAAATAAATAAATAAATATTGAGAAATTCGCCTTTAAAGCTGTCCAGTGGTTTTCTTAAAAATGCACATTACTAATCGAAAATTAGGTGTCGATATATTTATGGTAGGAAATTTACTAAATATTTAATGGAATATGACGTTTACTCAATATATTTATGATATTTGGCACAAAAGAAAATTCATAATTTTGACCCATACAGTGTATTTTTGGCAATTGCTACAAATACACCTGTTCAACTGGTTTTGTGGTCCAGGGTCACATATATTAATGTAATTGTTTGCAGTTACAAGATTAAAGGTTGTTCACATTTATCAACATACAATCATTCATAAAATGAGATTGGCTGCATATTAATGTTTCATGAATTTTCAGGAACATAAATTTTATTGCAATCTTGATATGATATTTTTATCACCCAGCTAGAGCTGCACAATTAATCGTTAAAAGATCGCGATCTCGATTCGACCCCCCCACACGATATTAATCCAGTATTTATAGGATTGGGCTGATTATATTTTCAAGGACAGATGAGCTTAACTCCTCTGATCTCGAGATAGCACGCAATCACTCACAGCGGGCGTGATGACGCCTGACGTCACATGCGGTTTTGTGCAGGCAGAGGCCAGATGTGCTTGTTACGCCGGTTTCACACCATATGCGTCAGTCCAGGTATACTTCACTTTCCGCGTTCCGTTCCGTCTCGCGCACAACCGCGTCCGTGCAGCTTTGGAAGTATACTCCGCGCCGACTGTGCTTTTACGGGCCGATAATCGACATCGATAATTACTAAACAAACAATACAATAGTCACATCTAAAAAATATAAAATAAATTATATATAATTTATGTAAATTTTTTAAAATGTTTAATGGTTTTCTTTACATTATTACATTATTTTACATTTTACTTCTTTAAATGTAAAGCAAAGAATATCTATGTCTCATTTAACTGCTATTTTACTGCTGTTTGATAACCTATTGTTCAGGGGTAAATCTTTAAAATAAAAAAAGTTCTCTAGAATCATGAGAGAATCGTGATCTTTATTCTAAGTAAAAAAAAATCATGATTCTCATTTTATCCAGAATCGTGCAGCTCTACACCCAGCCCTAATGAATGGATGGATGGAGTACTAAACTCTTAAAATAAAAGGGGTTTACACGACAATGCCATACGTGAACTATTTTTGTACTCACTGATGGATGGATGGATGGATGGATGTAGTGTTGTAAAAATGAACAGCGTGTCAACTGAAAACACTGTCAGTGATTGTTAAGCTCTTGTGCTGTTCTGAAGTACTCATCATACTCATGCCTTCCAGTCAAATCACTCAGTTGAGCTTAGTGGAATAAGCCCATTCAATTATCTCAAAGGGTCCATTAGCATGTATCGGAGGAAAGTCAATAGTTTTGTTGTCCGTTTTATTCTTTGGGCCTGATCCTCTGAATGTCTGTCTCTTCTTCAGGTTACTCCTGGCCCCTTCCTGCATCACTGTGTCCCATGTGGATCTATCTGGATGTTCTCTTTTCCACCGCCTCCATCATGCACCTGTGCGCTATCTCGTTGGACCGTTATGTGGCCATCCGTAACCCCATCCGACACAATCGGTCAAACTCACGCTCCCGCGCACGGGCCAAGATCACGGCCGTCTGGACCATCTCAGCAGGTACACCCAATGCCATCAACATGCGGCCGTGACACTGTGCTGTAGTATTGACGTGAAGCCATTATTATTAAACTGTTGTAAACAGAGTGTCATGACCCTGATGTATATACATCATCATTAGGCAGTCTCAACCGCTGACTCTGCTTTCAGAAATCCTAGAAACTGTTTCTTATTGGCTTGAGATGACCTTGGCTGTGTAGAGCCGCTGCTGAAACGAAGAGTATTCCAAAAAGGGTCTTTAAGTGTTTATGTGTACTTGAATATGAATTGCTTTTGGGACTAGAGAAATCAGTGGCTAATAAACCTCCATGCCTTTTGTCATTCACCAGAGGAAAGGCGACTGAATACATGAGTGGAGGAGAAAGTTTGGTTTCTGTAAATGAGAAGTAAAATTGCAGCAATATTCAGTTATATTATAGAATGGAGCTGAGAGGCAACAATGAAACCTGCAGTAGTGAGTGCAGCTTCATCAGTATCCTGCTGATTATGTCAATGGAGCACCACAAGAAAGAAATAATTGAAAAGAGAAAAAAATGGCATAATTGAAAGCTGGAAATGAATGAATTTTACAGGTCTGGGTCATTGAATGCTGAAGTCAGGAATGTTTCCAGCATGCACAGTGTTATTTTCACCACGTCTCAAATCATGTGTTGTGTTTAATAGCATATTCTAGTTGATATGATATTTTGAACATTTGTGAAATAAAATGGCTCCATCTTTGCTAAGATCTCATTTCGCATTTTTTTTTGCACTTTTCAAACTTGCTCTCAACAAAAAATATTGATATTTACCTTTTTTTCCTTGTTTTCTTCATATCATGTCACATTTAATGTTGCGTTTGTAAACAAGTACACCAAAATTTGATAAAATGTATGTAAAAAATGTATGTTATCATTTGTTAGATATTTGTATATTTATTAAGAGACTTTACTATTGGAAAAAAAGGGGAAAAAATAGGCAAAAAAGTTTCAGTGTGACCTTCATATAAATGAAGAAAAAGAAATCTATTAGTTTTTAATAAAAATCAACCTCTGCTGTGCCCGAAGTGGAAGAAATGCTCAAGCTGTGCATTAAAATATCACTGAAATTCTTCAAAATGACCCCAGACAAGTCCTGTAGTTCGAGCTGCATGCAGGAAAGATAGAAAAGGATATTATGAGCAGAAAATGTAATAAAGTGAATGCCATAATGCCAGTTACATCACAATAGTGCGAAAAGAAAAACAAAACCGTCTAATGAAACACATTTATAATGCAAAGCCAATATAGTAAAGTCAATAGAGACCGGTATAGAACTAAAATATCTGCACTAATAAAGTGGTTAAACTGTGCCGGTACGTTTTTGGATTCCAGAACTCTAGTCTCAAGCCTCTGTGAGCATCAGGGTGGTCAAAGAGCTGAGAGCTAGTGCTGCTTTAAAGTGAAGAAGACTTTCAGATGGTAATTATGTGTCATTTGGGGATCAAAGTAGATCTACTAACATTTCTGAGATTAGGGTTTTTTGAACATGAGTCAGATGCTTTTCAAAAACAGCAATTCTGGTTGTTAAGACTAAAAAGTGGTTTTCTAATTATCAGTTGAGAAGCTGCTTAGCACTGAGATAGCATAAACATACAGAATTAGCTAGTTTTTGCAGTGGAACATTTAATAGGTGTTATTTTTCTTGCATTAAAGAATCCATTTATCCATCCATCCAAGTATTTGTAATGCAAACAAAACAGATCGGCTATATTCGCCTCTCAGTTTGCTTAAAGGCAAGACACTTTAGACAAATCCATTGTTTGTTTGTTTGTTTGTTTTTCAAGCACTGGTCATTTGAGATTTTAGGCTATCTTCTTTAAAGGGGTCATATGATGTTCCTAAAAAGAACATTAATTTGTGTATTTGGTGTAATGATGCCGCATATTATTTTTAAAATAACACAAATCGACCCGTTTTACTTTTATAAAGAATATCTCTTTGGTTTTAAAACTTTAGTCTTTGCAACTTTAGGGATCTTATCTGTTCTCAAACAGCTTGTAACACTTCAAAGAGAAAGGAAAATTTGAAATCACATCATATGCCCCCCTTTAGGATATATTGCCCAGCCCTATATTACACTTCATCTATTTATCTTTAGATTTCACTTGCAATACATTTTTTTTTTTTTTTTTACATTGTTACATTTGCTCAATTATTTTTCTCATGCACTGAGCCAGAAAACTCAACTTCTAAGGCACTTAAAGCAAACTTTGTAGTTCAATTTAGATTCTGAAGGTTTTTCCAGAGGCACTTGTTTATACATACTGTAATTCACCTGATTTATATAAATTTTTATTTTTAAAGCATGCTTTTCTTCTTCTGGCTGTTGACAGTATTTCTTGATTTAAAAAGATCCCTTCTGTAAAAACATTAACCTTGGAAATATATGCCAATTAGTGCATATTTAATAAGATTATGTTTTATCTTCATCTTAAAAATGACATTTTAGACAACTTGTAATGCAAAATAATTGCATCAATCGACTGAGAATTATGGTGACATTTGTTAGTCAAAATTTGTACCCTGTTTACCTCCAGTGTCTTGCCGTAAGTCAGTCAGCACATAACATCTTTAACTGAGATGACTCAAAATCCATTGTGAAGATGCAACCCTTAAATCTTGAGAGCTGTCAGTGGATTTGAGCAAAGCACCATCACAACTTACATTATAATGCGGCTTTTCTAACATTCAACTCTGTTTACTCTTATCTCCAGGATAAGAAATGTGATGCCAGAGGAGACTGATAGTGACTAAGATAAAGTTACCCCACTCTAAACTCAGTTTTGAAGGAGAAACCTTACTGATATATATCTTCCTCTCAGATTTTGACACACAGCGACAGCCATTTTTTTTTACACTCTGCGGTTCTTATCACAGTCATCCAAGGCCTGCAGTTATCCGTAGATGCACAGCCAATGCCAGACGCATTGTCCAGAGGTATGGGGTCCATCATGGTACCCCCCAGCCCATCCTCCCCAGCTCAGTTTCCCCCAACAAACCCCAGAGATCAGATATGATTTGCAGAGATTTACTGTTGCCATGGAGATGTCTTATCACCATGGCAGTTTCACTGAAAGTTTGTCCTTGAGCGATACAAGCTTTCCATTTGCAAGATGCTAGCAGAAATGAGAAATATATTATATTCAACATTATACAGGCTGAACTGAACGCTAATGGTCATAAATAGTTGTGTTATTGAGGGTATGCCTCTAAACTGTTATAGGCAACGGGAGAAACAAAGTCCCATCAAATACTGTGAAGTAACCCAAAGGCATGTGACAAAGACAGACATTTTTGCTGCCTAAGCATAAGCAACGAGTTAGTCGAGTAATATTAGCCTGTCCTTGAACAAGAGATCCATCAATCACAGAGTGTCCCATTGAGCCGCCCAGCATGTTTTTCATAAATATACGCCACCTGCGCTCTCAGCTTGAAACTGTTTAATGATTTGTAAATAAATGATGTGTTAGTGCTTGAAACAATTAATGGAAAGTGTTTACACATGATTACGAGCCAAGAGCTATTTGAAGATTATCATCTTTATTGAAACATGATGTGATGATTGGATAGCAGACAGAATGTGGGCTGTTTAACTGATGTTCGTGTACAGCTGTGTTTGTGTGTGTTTTTCCTTGGAGATAAGGGACGGTTTATGGACTAATACATTTCTTAGATATCAGCTGTTTACAATAAGTGATATTCCTATATATGAGCAAATATATAGTCTAAATGAATTATATGGCTTGTTATCTTTGAAATTATATGTAGCCCGCACTTTCCCATCATTTTTCCAAGATTTTCAAAATACGTTAATGGAATTAAAAAGAAAAGTTGATGGCAGTATTACAGCAATTCTGCTATATTCATTAGGATGTTAAATAACAATATTGGTGAGGCTGAATATGATGATGATGATTATTGACAGTGAATTACTTTTTTATAGTTTTGTATACAAAAAAAAAACAGTTAAGAGGATCTTTTAACTGATAAAAATATCACATAACAAAATGAACTACAATGTAATTTTTCCAGTTGTTTTCGCTGTCATTACAAATAAAAATGGATGAATTGCATGTTAACATGTTATCTATAAAAGCGATATTATATAGCCTATAAAAAAATTATAAACCCATACTCTTTATTACCATATGTTGTTAAAGCAACTTTATTGTTAATTAGGGTTGTTAATACATTTTAATACTGTTTTATTATTATTAATCACTGTGAATTTTATTTTGATGGTGATCATAAGAGGGTATTCCTTTACCTCATTTTGTGATGTCAACCTGTTGTATATTGAAGCTGCATTATTTATAGCGCTATATGAACTATTATTCATTTATGTCTGCTTGTACAAATGGACTGCATGTGGAAAGGACACAAATAGAACAGCTGCATGTGTCAAGGACAAACTGCAGGTCACACAATTTTGCAGCTTTTGTGTATTGTGTGAAATAAACAACTGTCATCATTTCTCCCCTGTTGTTGGGTTTCTCTGCCACCTTGTTTTTTGGACTGTCACAATTTCTGCCGACTAAACTAAACTACAAATTCACTTTCTTCCCCCTGTCTCTCTGCAGGCATCTCCATGCCAATCCCAGTGCTGGGTCTGCGCGATCACACCAAAGTTTTCAAGGATGGCAGCTGCCTATTGACTGACAACTCTTTCGTGTTGATTGGTTCCTTTGTGGCCTTCTTTGTGCCATTGACCATTATGGTGGTGACCTACTTCCTAACTATCAGCGCTCTGCAGAGTGAGGCCACTCTCTGCCTCGACCAACTGGTGCCCAGGCCCAAATGGAGCGCAGGATTCACTCTCAACTTCCTCCCCGGACCCTCATTCTCGCCCTCAGAGAAAAAACTGTTCTTGCGGCGCTCGTTGAGCCGCGAGGCGGGGGCAGACTCAGGGGTTGTGACGCCACCTTTCGGACGGCACACAGTACAGACCATCAGCAACGAGCAAAAAGCATCCAAAGTTCTGGGCGTGGTTTTCTTCCTGTTCGTGGTCATGTGGTGTCCATTTTTCATCACTAATGTTTTAGTGGTGGTTTGCGAGCCAGTGACGTGTGACGCTGACGTGATGAACGGACTGTTGAATGTGTTTGTGTGGGTCGGTTACCTTTCCTCCGCCGTTAACCCGCTGGTTTACACACTCTTCAACAAGACTTACCGCTCAGCTTTCGCCAGGTACATCCGATGCCAGTTTCATGAGGAGAAGAAACCGCTACAGCTAATTCTGGTCAACACCATTCCACCGTTGGCCTATCAGTCCACACACCTGCCGCTCACTGGATCAATAGGCAATGGGGATTTCTCTCTGCCCCTTTCCAATAAAAACCACCATCTGTCCAAAAGCAGCAAAAATGAGAGTGTCAGCTGCTTGTGAATTCACTCAGCGTACTCACAAAATGCCAGACGTAACCCTGGATTTTCTTCTGGGTTTCATATTTGGCATTCTCTCTGTCTTACCTCTACAGAAATCAGTTATTATTGGTCTAAAGTATTAGTATTTAAAGCCCAACTGCATCTATGAATGGACAGCTTCACGATCTATGACTGTATCACAGGGTACTGATACATCAAAAGAATTCAGTCTGATTGGGATTTGTCCTGACTGTAAATGTCAGTTGAATCAATGGGATAAAACTTCTCTGGTTATAAAAAAATTGTGTATAAGTGTTAAAGTATATTAAGTTAAAGTTTCGGTTTGATGTCAAGACTTTGTTCTTTTTTATGTAGCACTTTATATGCAGAGAGTGAAGTATAAATTCATGGCAGATCAGCAATGTTTTGTTTACAGCGTCTGTTTTTTGAAAACAAGCGTGGATAAAAGTAAATGTGACTTGAGTTTTTGCACTGCATCAAACGATTGAGATGCTGTAGCCTCATTCGTATAAGCTGACTTTTGTGCTGCTAGTTTATCTTTTTATTTCTATTACTATTCACTGAATCCAGACACAGAAGCTAACTTGAAGAACAAGATACTGGTTTTTGGACCTTACCTTTAGAAGTATGAAACGAATAGTTTCTGGGGTCAAAGAATAAGGTCTACTTTTGTTTAATTATTAGAAGTGGCTTTTTAAAATTATTCCTATTATAGGATAAGAACTAAAAAGATTAACCCTATAGAAGCCTGTTTCCACTTCAGAGTAAAAATAAGAGGTCATTGTGAAATTAAGTTTAAATAAGAAACTATGAGACACATGAGCTATGAGTTGGGTGACTATTTGTTTTTGAAAAGAACAAAAAAAAGATCACGAAGGCTGCATTCATTTGATCAAAAAATACAGTAAAGATTGTAACATTGTGAAATATTGTTATATTTTAAAATAACTGTTTTCTATGGTAATGTGTTTTAAAATGTCATTTGGTGGCAGAGCTCGACTTTCAGTATCCATTACTGTAGCCTTCAGTGTCACATGATCCTTTAGAAACTGTTCTAATATGCTGATTTGGTGATCAATAAATAATTATTTTTATTATCAATGTTGAAACAGTTGCTGCTTCATATTGTCATGGAAACTGTTAATTTTTCCAGTGTTCTTTGATGAATATAAAGTAAACGAACAAACAAAAAAAAAGAAATATTTAGTAACATGCTAAATGTTGATTTTGGTCTATTTAATGCATCCTTGCTGAATAAACGTATTGATTTCTTTTAAAAAACAAACAAACAAATGTGCAGTGCATATAATATGGTAGTGTATAAATCTACAGTTGTTACAAAATGACATATTTTTACTCTGAGGAGAAAATGGGCTTCCGTAGAAACCTTCTTGAATACATCTTTAAAATACTACAATCCATATTAGAAAGCGTATTTTTAGACCAGTATTTTTCTGGAGGTAAACATCAGCTATTTTGGTCTACCAGCAGAACTAGCCCCAACCTAGAGCAAACCAGCATAAACCAGCCTGGCGCAGCATGAAAAGCTTTTCATTTCAAAAGAGAACTGCTTTTCACCTTGTCACAGACCTATCAAAAACTATTTCTGAGACCTTTTGGAGTTGCGCATGTTGTTCAGATAGTGGCAGTATTCAAACCCAACACTTACATTTGTCAGATTTGAAGTTTTTTAAAAACATGCTTTTAAGAACACCTGTAAGTTTTTTGGTTTTGAAAATGTACCTCTGGATTCAGGGTTCCATGGCAACAATGATGGGTTCAGATCTCAGCACCTTGTGAAAACCTCTGATCTGTTTTCTGATTCTATTTCCAGTGTCTGAATTGAGCGGTGTTGTTGTTGCTGTTGTTATGGTGATGGTCATAAACTTGTTTGCAGACATTGAATGAGTCATCTCTGTTTCATCTTTCTAAATGGATAATTATGCCAGGTATATAGGTGCAGTATTTAGCCGCCCTCATTCCAGTATATCAAAGATATATTAAGCAGCCTGACAGCCAGAGCAGATAAACATTTGTTTTTCTAGGGTTTTCTGTCAGCCTCTGTATTTAATGGTCATAATTTGGCTCTGTTATGGCTGGCCTTGACAGTACGAGCATGAAGTTACATTAAGCAACACTGCACACTAATAACTCAATAAAAGAATGTAGAAGCTGCACAATAGGAGCTGTTCAGTATTTAGTCTATAAAACCAAAATACTATTCTACAACCCCGTAGAAAAATCCTAAGAGAACAAATTGTGAATTGGCCTTAGACAGAGTAAAACAGCTTGTACTGTCCTTTCAGCCTAACTGTCTTGTACTTCTGACAGCGAAAAGAGCAGAATATGTGCCAGAGACTCCATTAAACATCACCAGAGCATCAAAGTTAACAGCGCAGATTCACTATTGTACACTAGATTTTGGACATTCCATTGAGCTGACAGAAGTGGACACAGAAAGTATTTCCATTATGCCGGGTCTCCCCTGAGTCACTACAAGAAGTCATGAATATGAATGAATTTTTGTACACTGTAAAACAATCAGTTGTGAGAAAAAGTCATGTTCCATCAGCCGCAGGGTGATTTGCCAATTACCCGCAGGCTCAGAGTTGCAGTTGCGTGAGAAAAATAGTACATAAACAAATACATGAAATAAATGTTCTTCTGAGAAATTGAAATTTCTACAATACTGATTTGTTCAATATTGTAAACAGTTTCTTGCAAAATATAGTTTCTTGCAAAGTAGTTATTTAAAGGAACAAACTACAAATGTACTGTTTTTCTCACTGTTTTAACATTTTTATTAGGTTAAGTTTGGGATTAAATTTTATTAAATAATTATTATTCATTAACAATTGGACGTTTGTTGAGGTTTCATGGTATATTAATATGGAAATATATATCAAACACTCAGTGCAACCTGACATATAGGCCTATATATAAAAATGTCAGGTTAAGTGTTTGTGTGCGTCTGAAGTGTGTCTTAATCTGTGTGTGGGTTGTATCAAGAAGGCATTTATGATATGACTGGCACCTGCACTATTCCTAATCAGCAAGGTGCAGCCGTGGCTGCTGGGAATCAGAAGATGTGTGGGTGGTATTTTCTTCAAAATTAAATAACCTTAAGGTGATTTTTTTTTTCATTTCGTTCACTGACCCAAAAAACATGCGCACGTACCAAAACACACCTACACATGGAAACACTCCATCTCTCTCTCTCACACACACACACACACAGTGATTTAAATCAATTAAAGAATGCTTTGTAAACAGGTTTCATCTAACCTAGAACTAACTAGTACGCCCACCTCGACTCGTGCGAGTATCAATCCTCCAGGGGTAGAGAGAGAGAGAGAGAGAGAGAGAGAGAGATGGGAAAGCCAGGCTCAATGCAAAGTTCTTTGAACTTTAAGCATGAAATGCCAACTGTCACAGCTGCTCAAAAATGAGAGCGTGTGAAAAAGAGAGCGAGGGTGAAATAGAGAGAGAAAGCTGGCATAAGAGGCACGAGTAAAGAATGAACCCTGTTTGTCACTCCTTTCATGTATTTTCTGGGGTTCTCCTAAACCCTCTTCTGAGCTGATGCTAAATTATTCACATATGTCACATCACGCCTGTAATCCTAATTAATGAATCATCTCTGCGATACATGGGAAGCTCATTAAACAGAGTCAAGGAACAAAGGTGAAAAAGATTACTGCAATTAAAATGCCAAAATCATCATATAGAAACAAATTCCCTCAGTTTTCATCTTCAACCTTCCGTTTCTCTCGCCCTTCCCTTTCTTACCTTGTGCAAAATTACTTTTAGACTGACAGGTAGTAGATGAAATGATGTTGGATGCCTCTGATCCAGCCAGAAATTGAGGTTTACACTGATGTCAAGTATCCTGCTTCCTGTTGACTATGGACGCCTGACCCTGGGTGTATTCCTTTTAAGCTGTTATGATAGCTTCATCTTTCTGATGGGATGATTATAGTCAGCTGGCTAATCGACTATTCAGTTCACGTGTATTTTTCACACATAAGCATGTGCGACACTTAATTTGAGTAATGCAGTCTGCGGGCACATGAAAATGTTGGTCATAATAGCTGAAGGCACTCAGCATGTTAAAGCTATTGTGATACAAGCCTGATCTAAAGCGGTTCTGGACACTTAAATATGTCATGAGGACACTTAAAAATGTATTATGTGTTTCTCATACAGTGTGTTATATATCTAAATTCATTTTCAAACAGCACACCGGCTTGTGAGGTATGTACTCTCTCAGGGTGAATGTAGGCACCCAGAGCACTAATGTTTCACAGCTTTTCTGACCTTCTGCTTTTTCCCCGCTGGGGTACAATTTCTAAGTACTTTATTGGGTTTTACAGCTGTAATCTAAACTGCACTATAAGAGCATCATAATTCTAGAGCGCATTCTTAGAATCAAAGTTTCTAAGTCTGTGGAAGATTTATGTGCAGTCAAGGCCAGTTGGCTAGTTTCTGCATGCAGCTATGCTTCATATTTCTTTTGAGAGTGCCAAGAAAATAACACGCTTTCAGTTTCAAAAACAGAGCATTTGGAAATTGCTGGAGTGCAGGCCATTGCTCAGAGTGAAATCAATCTATTGAAATGGTTTATCAATGGAAAGGCCCCATGCCAGTTCAGGTCTTCACGTGACCATCTCATTTCCTTTTTTCAGTTGTGCTCCTCAGGTGATTAGTAAAGAATTAGGGCAGAGAGGGAGACAAGAGGGTGGGAGTATCATTTCAGGTAATTCACATCTTATTAATGTGCATGTATTGAACATTAACGTTCTAAAATAGATAATCAATTACATTTTTAAATTAGATTTTTTTTTTTTTGATGTGTTAAAAAGCAGCTAAAGATAGGAGGGAGAATTCTATTAAAAATGAATGACATAAATTTAATTGAAAACAACTGTAAAAAAATTATTAAAATAAATAAAACTGCTAAAATGTGTCAGTATGACTGTAAATCTTAACTGCAAATTGAAATATTAGCAATTAATAAATTAAGGGATGGAAGTATGATTTCAGGTAATTCAGATCTTATTAATAGTTTAAATGTGCATGTACTAAATAGTTATGTTCTAAAATGGATAATAAATTTTATTTTATTTTATTTGATTTTATTTTAAATTCATAAAAACATGTTGTGATGTGTAAAAAATCAGCAATTAATTATTTATTAAATTATATTAAAAATAAATTACATTAATTAACAAATAATAAAAGAAATAAAAGTAAAGATGAATAAAACTGCTAAAATTTGGCAGTATGTGTGTAGTTCTAAATCTTAACTGCAGATTTAAATGGTGGCGATAAATAAAATGCATGCTTAAAACAAATAAATAAACTACAAAAATGTTTTGATGTGTCCCAGTATAAGTGTATCCTAAATTCTAAACCTGCAGAATTGAATAAACTCTCTCAAATATAATTCAGTAAAAGAATTTATTAAACAATTACACTTCAATAAAAATAAAATAAATAAAAATAAATGTTTCAAGAAAAACTAAAAATTGAAGATTTATTTTTAATGTAGGTGAAACGCCCTATGTCTTTGTTTAGTGTTTCACAGTTCTGTTTTGCTTTCGTTTTCTTACTTCCCGTTTTTCCTTATTTGGTCTTGTTCCTGTTCTCGTTTAGTTGATTAGTTTACCCACTCCACCTGTGTCCCTCACCTGTCCTGAGTTCTCCCTAATGCTGTCCTGTTTAAAAGACCGTTTAGTTTTGTCTTGTGTTTGTCTGATTATTAAGGTTATTTTGGTCTGTCTGTCTGCCTTGGCTGTAAATCTCACTCTTTTCATGCTTCACCTGTATGTACTTATGGTGAACTAGTAAAAAAAAAAAAAAAAAAAATTCAAATCACTGGGTTAAAAAAAAAAGTCATTTTGTATCACAAGGTGATTATGGCTCACAACATCTTAATATTGGAGGTTAGCCTTTTGTCTAACATGCGAACATTGAGAGTATTACTAAGCCTTTCAAATCAGTAAGCCATTCAGACCTTAATGATGATTCATACCGGTGGACGTGTGATCAAGTTCCCTTTCAGCTAGACAGATATATTATGTGTGAGTCAGTACAGAATAAGTTCCTTTGGAAACCAAAGACTGTGGCTCTATTGACTGATGCTGCATTTGTGAAGCTTAATGAACATGAAAATAATGGCCCTTATAGAGTGTCCAGATAAAGAGTATTACTGAAAGTATAGCTGTGTCCCAAATTACATACATATTATACATAAAGAGTTCAGATGCAAAAGCCTTCGAAAGCCATCTCGGTCAAAGATGAGATAATAATACTGAGTGATTGCTCTCCACACATACTATATGTTAACTTTCAGTTCAAATGTAAATCCCAGCCTCAATCCATTCAGAAGTACCAGTACTTACATAGAAACCTATACATAAAAAGAAATGCCAATTTTAATTAAAAACATCAGACGTACTTGTAGGTTTTTGCATCTGAATTCTTCACATTTTAAATTTTTAGTGTATGAATTTTATATGCTTATTTCGTCAAAAATGTGGTTATGGGGTTAAACCCCATATAGTTCTGTACAACACACACACACACACACACACACACACACACACAAATCAGCCTAGCAACACAACATTACAGTAATATAACTACTGAAGTCCTGTGAGGTAGTTTTCACTAAAATTGTATGAAACAAGTCTGTGAGTGTGAATTGTTTCCACGACGGAATATGAAATAATAAGTTTAAAAAAATTTTACTCACAGTTCAAACTTACATTCTAAGAATTACAAGGGAAAACGTCAGAATTGTGAGGTAAAGACGCAATTACTTTTTTATATTTTTAGTCCTGTGGCAGAAACAAGCTTACAAACACCCAACAGTGCATATAAGGAAATATTAGAATGCTGTAAAATTATAATTGTTGATTACTATAGCTGCTACCAGATAAGGAAAAATACTTCTCTCTTAAATGTTTTGTGGTCTCTGCTAGGGAACCGATAAAAAAAATGTTGAAGGTAAAATGCCTTTACAGATGGCAGATGGAGAAAGATTGATTGTGTTTTTCCTCTTTTTCAAGTACACTGTGTTTTTGCAGTTAAATGAAGTAAGCATTCCGTTCCACGCTTGGGCAATTATCTGGACAGCCTATGATTTGTCTTTAACAAGAGGACAGTAATGTATTTTCTGCTGTATGTGGTCATTACTGTTTATTTCGTTTTTAGAAAGGACTGCTTAGTGGTTTGCGGTGCTCGATGTGATTGTCATTTCATCCTAATCACATTTAGCATGCAGTTCAGTGGAAGTAGGCGCTGAATCACGCGGAGTGGTTTATAAATGATATGGTGACTGAAACAGAAGTCAGTTTGAAGTGAAGGACACCAAAAGAATAAAGTTCATGAACAGCCCGTAAGGATAAGTGAGCCGACACGGCTAGAGCATTTGATGACAAACAATTTGATTTCATGGGAAATTAGATGGTGTCATGAGAAAGACAAACTACGATTTTAGTAGAGCCAAAAGTTTGTCATAACTGACATAATGTTATCTGTAATATTACACTGTTAGTCAGAGCATTGATATATCATTTGCAGCTACACATCCTGCACTATAAATGACATGCACCAGGGTACAACATAACCATCACGTTCTAATTTAATCCTGACTAACTAGACATCATTAGAAATATCCAGGACTGCCTGCCTGTTTTAGCCTCTGTTGACAATATCATTCACAAAGTTTATAATTGTAATAGGCTACAAGTATGTTTAATCATGTAAGCTACGTTTTTAATGGCAAGTGTGTGTATATAGAAGAGAGAGAGAATTATTCATATGCCTTTCCAACTAAATGATGTGATCTAACGAGCAGATGTGCTGCAAAAATTGCTCAAATTTGTATTATTACAGAAAATTTAACCCCGAGGAACAACTTTCTCTCTACCAATAGCACTTGCAAATGGTCGTTTGGCTCACTGTTCTCTGGATATTTCCAAATGTGAGAGCTCCTCAGGTCACATGGCCTGATGGGTTACTGACAGCACACTTGGCAGATGTGACATACTGCACTTGAAATACTATGTGATACATATTAGTGCTGTCAGTCTCAGATTTAAAATGGAACATAGTCAGATGGTGTATATATGGTCAGTGTCATATATTTCTAGTTAGAGATGTTACTTTTCAATAAATTGCAAATATAGGTCTGGAAATAAGTGTCTACATTTTACATGGTCTCTCAACGGCTCTGCGGTGAGCAGCAGGTTCAGTTCAGTCAACATACTTTGAAACTGAAATACATTAAACAAACATATCTCTCGAGCGCCCTCTTTCGGCCAAAGCGTAGAAGCACAGATTATAAACACGTAAGGGGGCGTGACTTTACGTCTTACGCTGACCCTGACGTCATACTGAACTCTGGATCCTGTAGCTGTAGCGGTGAGTGCTACAAAATAATATCCGTGCCATTATCGTGCATGAAATGGAGTGTTCCACGAGACCCAAATAAAACGTAACTTTTAGCGGACGTTCTGACATTATTTCGAACGTCCTGAGGCGCTTCTTTGGGTCGTTTTCTGCAGATCCTGCAAGCGGTGCTCTGAGTTTGGCAGGCCAGTTACTGCAGTGCGCATGCGCAGACACCATGAGTCCAGAGTTAAAAATGAATTTAACTAAATTATTTGGCCTCAGATGCTGTTCAGATACATTAAAGTGAATCAAAAGTTCACACTTAATGTGTGGAAGTCAGATCATGGAGTAATGTTTGCGCATATGTTTACGTGCAAGTGCATATATATGATTCTATATGAAATAACTGATCTTTCATAACTCGAACTATGATTTTTTTTTTATCAGCACAGTAAACGGTGCAATGGCATTAACGCAAGTGTCTTCTAATAAGTGCTGCGATGGATATCAGAAAGTGTTCGAGCATGACAGGTGAGAGACTGTAGGCTTCATTAAAGCGTCTGAATGAAATATTCACCTACTGCTCTTAACAAAAACTCTATTTCCAGCTCCGAGTTAAAATGCAAAATGAAGTTTGGCATTTACCTTCCTCCCAAGGCTGAGAGCTCCAAATGCCCAGTGTTATACTGGCTTTCAGGTGCTTGAATTCATTTCGTTTTTGTTTTGAGTTACTATTTCTGTATACTGTATACTAAGCTTAGTTATATATCTGTGTCCATTTATATTTGTGACACGGGGACACAAAACAGTCATAAGTAGCATGGGTATATTTTAGCAATAGCCAACAATACATTGTATGGGTCAAAATTTATGGCAAAAATCGTTAGGACATTAAGTAAAGATCACGTTCCATGATTTCCTACAGTAAAGATATCAACACTTAATTTTTGATTAGTAATATGCATTGCTGAGAACTTCATTTGAACATCTTTAAAGGCGCTTTCCTCAATATTTCGAATTTTTATTTTGCACCCTCAGATTACAAATTCTTAAATAGTTGTATCTTGGGCAAATATTGT